>PITA01018086.1:0-41330 GCA_004023965.1 Spilogale gracilis | reverse complement strand
GGCACCTTGGCTCTTTCCACAGTTTGGCGATTGTGGCCATTGCTGTGATGAACATTGGGGTGCATATGGCCCTTCTTTTCACTACATCCGTATCTTTGGGGTAAATGCCCAGTAGTGCAATTGCAGGGTCATAGGGTAGCTCTATCTTTAATTTTTTAAGGAATCTCCACACTGTTTTCCAAAGCGGCTGCACCAGTTTGTTCCTTTTTTATTACTAAGTGCTATTTCATTGTATGTCTGTACCACGACCATGAGTCCACTATTTGTAGTGTGTCATTTTTTTCTGATATTTTGTTTTCAGCCATCTATGATATGTCTAGGCATGGTTTCCAATGACCTTATCATTTTGGGGGTTTGCAAAGACTCCAGAACTGTCAATGTATGTCTTTCACACCAAATCTTGGAAGACTTACTTTCTTCAAATATTTTTCTGCACTTGATTTCTCCTCTCCTTCTGGAACTCCAGGGACACCTCTGAGAGGCCACCTGGCCCCTCTTTCTGGGTTTCCTTCCTGAGGGGCATGGACTCACTTGGGGACTGTCCCACAGTGTCACCTGCATGGGCTGGGCACTGGGTGTAGGAGCCAAGCTGCAATGGCTGTGGGGTTCTTGGTGACTCTTGTGAGCTGAGAGTTCTTTCTGCCCCTTCTTGATCTCCTTTCCATGGCTCTTGCCCCTTCCCAGTGTTTGTGACCCTGAGCGACCATCTATGCCTCTCCAAGCCACAGCTGCCCACCCTAGAGTCACATGGCAGAGTGGGCAGGGAATCCTTGGGCTCTCCTCTCCCTCTAGTGGCCACAGGACCTCCCATGGTGGGATTGGATCTTCATCTGCCCTCCCCTTCCTGACCCGCCTGTGCACAGTCTCCCAGGACTGGCCCCTTTCTGGTCCTTATCACCTACACGATATCTTCTTTACAGAGTTAAAAAAAACAAAAAACAAAAAATAAATAAATAAACTTAACAAATTTTTAAAAATTTAAATATCTTTCTCACAGGTCCCTGGGGCTCTTCTCATTTTTTCTAATCTTTTCTTTCTGTTTTTCAGAGTGTGTGATTTCTATTGATCTATCTTAAAGTTTACAGGGTTTTTTCCCTTATCATCATCACCAAAGTGCTATTGAAATCAGTAAATTTTAAGATTTCTGATTTTGGGGGCGCCTGGGTGGCTCAGTTTGTTGGACGACTGCCTTCGGCTCAGGTCATGATCCTGGAGACCCAGGATCGAGCCCCACATAGGGCTCCCTGCTCAGCGGGAAGCCTGCTTCTCCCTCTCTCGCTCCCCCTGCTTGTGTTCCCTCTCTGGCTGTGTTTCTGTCTGTCAAATAAATAAAAATCTTAAAAAAAAAGATTTCTGATTTTGTATTTTTCAATCTTCACATTTCCATGTGGCTCCTTTTTATAGGTTCTACGTCTCTGCTGAGAACTTCTATTCTTTTATTCATTCCAAATGTGTTTTTCTTGACCTATGGAACATAGTTATAATAGCTTCTTTCAAGTCTTTGATAATTCCAATGCATGGGCCACCTTAGGGTTAGCATTCATTGTCTTTTCCCTGGAGAACTGGCCACATTTTCCTGATTTTTTATATGGTGGATAATTTTGAATTGTCACCAGACATAGTGAATGTTATGTTGGGTCTTATATATAATCCTTGGAGAAATCTGTATTTTTGTTTTAGCAGGCAAACAACTGGGTTAGTTTCAAGCTACATGCTCTGCCTTGCCTTCCATATGTAGCAATCCAAATCTAAGTTCAGTTCTCTAAGCCTACACTGTATTGGCTTGGTTCTGTCCTTGAGCATGCATTATTTAGTGATTAAGGGGAAAAGATGCGTGCACATGGTTTAAAGCTCAGTTTGGTTTTCTTTTCTTTCTTTCTTTTTAAGATTTTATTTATTTGACAGATTGAGCACAAGCAGGGGAACAGCAGGTAGAGGGAGAAGCAGACTCCCTCGTGAGCAGGCAGCCCGATGTGGCACTCAGTCCCAGGACCCTGGGATCATAATCTGGGCCAAAGGCAGATGCTTAACCAACTGAGCCACCCAGGGATCCCATCAATTTGGTTTTCAAAGCTTTGCTGTACTGGTTTGGGTCTGTCCCACTTACACATAGCCCAGAGGTTAGGCTAAGATTTGTGAGTACTGCCTCACAGAATTAAGGCACCATTTTCCAGGCTCTCTCTCCTCCTGGATTCCTGCCACACTCTCTGTCCTCCCCAGCCCCTCATTCTGCTACGGCTGCCTTGCTGCTGTGTGAGTGGAACTTGCCCCTCTGGGCAAAACTGAGAGACTGCAAGAGACAGAGACAGACAGACAGAAAGAGAATGGGCCTGGGAAAATCCCCCCCTACATGGATCCCTTGTCTAAGTGTGGTATCTCCACAGTTTGTTCCTGTTTACTTTTTAGAGTTCTCTGCTGGTTGATTTTTGTGTTTGGCTCAAGATTTTTAGTTCTAATCGGGGGGAGGAGTGAACTAAGTGAGCTTATCCTACCATGTTAGCACTGGACCCTCCTCTCCCCTATTTTTAGTAAGGTTTTTTTGTCTTCTTACTGCTGTGCTGTATAAGCTCTTTCTAGCTACTGCATACAGCTCCTTTGTCCGACATATGTATTGTGAATATTTTCTACCAAACTGCGCCTTGACTTTGCATCCTCTTAACAATGTCTTTCTAGGAAATTTTTTTCATTTTGAGAAAATCTGAATTTTTTTTTCATTTGTGCTTTTGGTTTCTAAGAAACATGTGCCTACCCTAAGATTGTGATGATTTCTTTCTGTGTTTTCTTCTAGATGTTCTACAGCTTTAGTTTTTATACTTAGGTTTCCTAGGATTCTTTTGGAGTTAATTGATATGATTTGAGGTGGCAATCAGGATCTATTTTTCCATTTGGATATCGACTATGTCAATATCATTGGTTGAAAAAGACTTTTCCTTTTTCTCATTTAAATATCTTGGTACTGTTGTCAAAACTCAGTACTATATGGTGGCACCTGGGTGGTCAGTGAGTTAAGCCTCCAATTCTTGGTGTTGGCTCAGGATTATGAGATCAAGCCCAACATGAGGTTCTGCACTGGCGTGGAACCTGCTTAAGATTCTCTCTCTCCCTCTGTTCCTCCCCCAACTCACTCTTGAATGCTCTCTCTCTTTCTCAAATAAATAAAAAAATCTTTTAAAAAGTCATTACTATATATATGGGTCCATATATACCAGACTCTATGCTCTGTCCCATCTACTGATAATGATTATGATCATCAGAGTTTCTCAATCTCGGCACTATTGACGTTTTAAGACAGATTACTGTCCTGTGCCCATTAGGAAGTTCAATAGCATCCCTGGCCTTTACCCATTAGATAGATTCCAGTAGGTACCTCCCCCAAGTTGTAGCCAACCAAAAACGTCTCCAGACGTTGCCAAATGTTCCTTGAGGTTTAACCACTCTCAGCTGAGACCTGCTGCTGCAAATTTACTATATACCTTGAAATTAGCTAGGGTTGTTGGCCAGTTTCTTTCCTTCCTCCCTCCCTCCCTCCCTTCTTTCCTTCCTTCCTTCCTTCCTTCCTTTCTTCCTTCCTTCCTTCCTTCCTTCCTTCCTTCCTTCCTTCCTTCCCTCCTTTCAATTTACAAGATCCAGACATTAAGATGAACTTACCTGATGTGGTTGCCAATACTCTAGGGATATGGGACAAAAAATCTAAAATTTTGAACACATATATAGCTGAAAACATCCTATTATATATAAAAAATACCTATGTCTCACTCTATACCTTGTACTTCTTTTTCCCTGTGCTTCATTTTAAAATACCAGCCATAAAGTCAATCAGCTACTACAGATACATTTTGTGACTTTAACACAAATTTTAGATAAAATGTACTCACAATTACCTTTTAGTGAGACAGAAAAACATCATACATCCTAGAATTCCCTCAAGAATCTCCCATGTAACTTTTAGCTGGGAAAATAGGCACTTTCCTACTTATTCCACAAGGGGGAAGACGGATTCCATTTCTTCTGAAAAGTACCCGTTGGGTCATCATTAAAGATCATTTAAAACTGGTATTTCTGGGTGAGAGAGTAAGAGAGTGACTATTTCAAAGACATGAAATTTCCCCATGCAAGGAAGATGCCATTTTTTTTAAGCTGACAACTTACAGATGGCCGTTGCTTTGAAAACCTATTTCAAAATCACTTACACAATCTCCCTACAGTCAGTCACGGAGGAGTCTAACAAATGCTACATCCAGAACGAAAGAGCACTGTGATTATTCCACTAGAAAGTCAAGCAAATTAGTTAAATTCACAGGGATGGAAAAAAATCATCTTTTTTCAACATCAAACAGAAAACATTCTCTCTTTGAAAATGTAAATCCCTTAAATGTATTCAAGAATTTTAATAATCATCCTGGAAGACTATCCTATTACTCTTTGAAGCCCTTAAAGAATTTTTCTTAAAATAGTCACACACTACTCAGGGTGGGGGAGAAAGGCTTTTAAGTGACAAGGGAGATGGAAGGGCCCCATGGGTCCCCAGGTATTTATTTTCCAGAAAGGAAGAACAGCCTTCAGAGAATCACTAGGCAAACGTAGGGGTGCGGGGGAAATCTTGTAAGAGTAAGGCACAGGATCCATTTCCCATCTGTTTTACATCTGGGGTTAGAAATAGGACTTAGAGTTCTGAACTACAGGGAGAGCCTCAAAGACAGTTAAAAACCGAGAGCTGAGAAGAACTTGGATCCCCCTCTGCAGTTTTGGCCCAGGTGGGGGGAGGGCATTCCAAGCCATGATGGTTTGATGCCCTTTTATGAGCTAATATCCAAATGTGAGCTTCAGTTCAAGGAAATGGAACTCTATCTGCGAAGAGAAAAATGGAAGATTCAAGAAGATATCAGCTATTTTACTCACAGAAGTTTCTTCTAAGGAAATAACTGAAAATATTTACAGAGATGTGGCTTTAAGATATTTATCACAGTTGTTTCTAACAAGAAAAAGTAAATAAACAAAAAAATTTTAAGGGAAAACCCTAAATATCCAACAATGGGGGACTGGTCAGATAAATGATACTGGATCCACACAAGTTAATATTATGAAATAATTAAAAATTATAACACAGAAATGTATTTGTTACCATGGAAAAAGAGTCTTAATATACTAAGCAAAAAACAGCTGGTTATGAAACAGTCTCTACAGGATAGATATATTGTGGTATATTTGCAGATGTTTTCAGTTCTCTATTTGTTAATTATTTTCAACCTATTAAAAATATGATACAAAATATACTATAGAGGCTATAGAAAAGTTACATAAAAAAAGACAGAACCCCAAATTCCTATCAAAATCCCAGGAGGATATTTTGTAGATATAGGTAAGATTATTCTAAAATGTGTATGGAAAGACAAAAGAACTAGAATAGCTAGAATCATTTTTGAAAAAGAATAAAATAGGAAGAATCATTCTAACTGATTTCAAGATTCATTATGTACCTACAGCAATCAAGATTGTGTGGTATCACTGGAGACACATCAGCCAGATACCCAGAAAAAGACACAAATATGCCTGACTTTTGACAAAAGTTTAAAAGCAGGGATGCCTGGGTGGCTCAATCCAACTCCTGATTTTGGCTTAGGTCATGATCTCAGGGTTGTGGGATCAAGCCCTGCATTGGGCTCCTGCAGGATGGAGAGCCGACTTAGGATTCTTTTTCTCTCCCTCTCCCTCTGCCCCTTCCTCCCAGCTGCCCCCCATTTAGAAACAACAACAACAAAAAATGATCCTCAACCTTAGTCTCACGTCTTTTATGAAAATTGAGAATGGATCACAAACTTAAATGTAAAATGTAAAACTATAAAGCTTTTAGGAAAAAAAAAATAGGAGAAAATCTTCAGGGCCAGGAAAGATTTCTAGATATATGATCTAAAGCGCAATCCATAAAAGGAAAAACCAGGGCCTCATTAAAAATAAAAACTTTTGCTCTGAAAAAGACCCTGTGAGAGGATGAAAACATACAGGACCGAGGACGTGTATCTAGACCACGTAAATAACTTGCAAAGTGAAAGAGAAAAAAAATCAGAGTCCAACTAGAACACAGACAAAAGACAAAACCATTTCACAAAACAGGATCAAATGATGACTACTATAAGCACATGAAAAGATGTATGTTATGAGCCATTACAGAAATGTAACTTCAATCACAATGAGATATCACTATACATCTGTCAGAATAGCTAAAACAAAAAATAGTGACAACATCAAATGCTGGGGAAGATACACAGAAACTGAACCACCCATACACTGCTAGTGAGACTGTAACATAGGACATTCCTTCCTGAAAGCAGCTTTCTGGGAAACTAAACATGCACGACCATGGAAGTCAGCAATGGTACTCCCGAGCATTTAACCCAAAGAAACAAAGACTTATGTCCACACCAAAATCTACACATGAGTGGAAACAGCAGTTACACTCACGGCAGCCCCAAACTGGAAACATGGACGTCCTTCACTGGGTAAAAGGTTAGACTGTGGTATGCCCACACTTCAGAACCCTACCCAGCAGGAAAAAGGAGAGAACCACTGACACACACAGCAATCTGGATGATGCTCCAGGGAATTATGCTAAGTGTAAAAAGCCAATCCCCAAAGTTTATAGTTTATAATTGCATTCTGTAATTCTGTGGTTCCTTCTTTGGATACTCTCAAAATGATAAAATTATAGAAATGGAGGACAGTTTAGTAGTTGCAAATGGTTAAGGAGGGGTAGAGGCAAGAGGGAGTGGGTATGACTATAAAGGGGAAACATGGAGGATCCCTTCTGGTGATGGAAATGTCTGTATTTTCACTATCAAGGTCAATATCCTGGTTGTGATCTTGTACTACAGTTTTTAAGTTGTTACCACTGGAAGAAGCTGGGTAAATGGTATGCAGGATATCTCCGTGTTATTTCTTACAACTCTGTGAATCCCCAATGATCTCCAAATTAAGAGTTTTATTAGAATAAAAAGGACAGAGATGTGACAGTCCCCAGAAAACAGGCAGACGTGGGCCTGTGTGCTGTGCATCAAAGGCCTTGTATCCAGCAGGGAGCCCAGAACACTTGGCATCCAAGTGACACCAGGATGGCAAGAATGAGGGGCCTGGCGGCGGGGGTGTGTGGGGGGGTGTCCCCCAATAGAGGAGGTGGGATGGCAGGGGCTCTCCCCAGTCAGCTCTGGGCCATTGGGCGGACCTCAATGCAATACATGTAGATCAACCCAGCCCATGGGCAGGATGAAAGAGTGACACTGTCTGTTCCCAGGTGAGATCTGGAGTCATCGGCGTCAAGCAGAAAATGAATAGGCAAGGCTTGTTCAGGGCAGTCCCTCCCAGAGCTAATGGCCTATTTAGCTCAGTGTCCAGAACAAGAGCAGCTTTCTCCAATTAAATAACCACAGGCAGGCGTTTTCGTTTTGCCCTTTTTCCTTTTTTTTTTTTTTTTTTGGCAGACCCTAGCACTTTGCCTAGTAACAAAAGGTAAACATAACATGATTTATTACTTTGCAAAATCCAAGAAATGCCCTGCTAATTGCCTCTAATGAGGACACAGCTATCAGATGTAAACAAGCCATCAGATTGAGGGTACTGAGAGACTAGAGGGAGCGCTGGTCTAGAAGAGCTACTGCCTGCATAAGAGCCCCAGCCACGTACCGCTTGCGGCAGCATGCAGACACAGGCATCCATGAGGGGAAACAGTAATGACTTACAGAGACAAAGGAAGAATCCAGTCCAAGTGGATGTTCTGTCTTAAGGAAGGCCAACAATCCCCATGGGCTGGTTCCAGCTTTGCTTTAAACAGCACCAATGCTGAATCTCAATAAAACTGTTGCCATCCGTCTTCTTTCTCTTCCTACAACTCACTGAACTGCCCACCTCCCGGCCCCTGCACTTCCTGTTTGCCCTGCCCGAGGGCTCTGCTCCCAGATCTGGGAAGATTCCCAGGTATCTGCAGGAACTCAACACACATTCCTCCGCCTGGGAAGGGCCCTCCCTGACAACTCCCTCCAAGTTGGCTTCCTGTCCCCACTTCCACCTACAGTCCCTACCACATCTCCCCACTTGCATCCATAGCCCTCACCTTCAGGAAGTGTCTTGTTTATTGGTGTATTATCCCCACCAAAGTGGCGGCCCCACAAACATTAAGAAGCTCATCTGTCTTCTTTCCATTACCTGACACAGAAAGTTTCAATAAATACCCATGGAAAGAATCTGTAAACCTATCTCCTTTCCTGTGACAGCTTTAGTTCTGGGTTACTTCTGCTCAGGAAAGGCTGCAGTCACAATAAAGTTTCCTTAAAGGGGTTTTGCTGCCCGTGGGAGACTCAAAAGAACAAAGAGCGTCTGCCTTTGCAGAAATCCCTTTGGTAGGAGCTTCTGTGGTCAGTCTGACAACTTGAGTTGGCAGGCTTAGTCTGGGCTCAAGGCACCTGGGGCTGTATTTCTTAGATTCTAAGTCTGTTCTGTTTACCCTCCATCTCTGCCCACCACGCTGAGCTTGGTCACTGTCTCCTCTCCGGTTTTCTCTCCTGCCCTGTGCTATCGATGGGACACCACCAGCATTTTCTAAGATCAGAAGACCTGGGTAATTCTAAAGCCTCTCCCTCAATTTCAGATGTGGTCTGTTGAAATGACTTCTAAGTGAGAAGGACAGAGCGCTGCTCACAAGTCAGAAGACCCCCAGATGTGAGCCCAGCTCTGCCAATAGCTCTCCCCGTGACGTTGGGAGAGGTCCAGTCCCATCCCTGGAGTCTCTAGAAAGGACCCATGACCTCTCAGCTGCCCTCTTAGCCAGGCATGCTCCATCCCGCCCAGGATTCTTGTGTGGTTGGGGAGGCCTCCTCTCTCCCCTGGAGAGAAAGATCCATTGTGGTAAATGCTATGGACTGAATATTTGCATCCCCCCAACTCTTGTGCTAAAACCTAATCCCCAAGGTGATGATAATAAGAAGTGGAGCCTTGGAGAGGTGAACAGATCATGTGAGTGGAACCCTCATGAATGGGTTAGTGCCCTTATAAAAGAGACCTCAGAGAGCTCCCTTGCCACTTCCACCTTGTGAGGATATAGCAAAGCAGGCCCTCACCAGATACCAACTCTGCCAAGACCTTGATCATGAACTTTCCAACCTCAAAAACTGTGAGAAATAAATTTCTATTGTTTGTAACTCACTCAGTATCACTCTTGGCATTTTAACAGCCTGGAGGAACAAATATGGCAAGCCTCCTTATGCCCAGTGGCCATGGCGGGGACTTTGGACCAAATTCTGCCCTGGGGGAAGCAACCTCCTGTGAGGAGCTGGGTGATGTGAAGCCCCCCCCCTCAACAAATGAGTAAGATGGAAAGGATGATGACGGAGAAGTTGCAGAGAGAGACGAGTTCACACTGAAGAAAAGCAGTTGACAGGAATGATCTCTGGCTGTAGTGTGGAGAGACAAAAGTATGTGTGCAAGGAGTCTGGGCCTGAGTCTCCTTCAAAAACAAGGCATTTATTTATACATGAAGCAAGAAGAATTCCCATCCTCGAACAGTCATGAGCCTGTCTCAAGGAAGCATTTTCCTGCAAGATACTTTTAGAGTTAATAACACTGAGAGATTGCACAAATGACCCCCATGCTTGTTTCCCAGCTACTGTGACGTGATGGCCATTCAGGGGAATGGTCAGTAAATTCTAGAAGGCACAACTGAGTGAGCCATTAAAAATTATACCTATAAAGACTGTGGTAATGGGAGGCAAGACTTAGGAAATAAGGGGGAAAACAGAATACAGAACTGTGTTGCAATTACCGTTGCTTAGAAACATGTCTGCTTACAGGCAGGACAGAGAAGCAAAGATGAACAACAGTTGCTTCGCCTAAGTGACAGGACTGGGAGGGATTAAAGCAACATTTCTGCTCTGGTGGTTACACTGTGGTCTTGGTCATTTTTTAAGTAAAAGGAGTGAGTGAGGAATTGCATGAGAGAGTATGTACTTCGAGGTCCCTGGCTCTGATGTCCCCCTTCATTCATTCTCTTTCCCTGATCCTCAGGTCTTTCCCGCTTGCTACCACTCAAAATGGCTCTAGCCAACAAAGCCTGTTGAAGCGGGATTTTTGCAGATTTACAGTAGCTCGAAGAATAACAAGTTGATCAGCCAATGAGAACAAAACATTGTTATCAAGGTTTGCAGCATGATGGGGAGTTCAAAGAGTAAGGGCAGGGGGAGCAAGACATGAAAACATGTATTTGCAAGGAGCATGGGACGGAGGGAAAGCCTTGAGCCCTCAGGTGGAGACCATGGGGCCCAGCTACTTCAATAGCCAGAGGACACCTAGCCCGGCAGTCCCCTCTGAAGAGGAGCACATGCTGTGTAGTGATCAAAGCAGTCACTTGGGGACCTGTGCTCTGGCCCTTGGGGGCAGCCAGGGGGGAGAGACATGGTACCTGTAAATAATCACTCCTACTGGAAACAACAGCAATGACTCTGAGCATTATCCCAGTGGTCAAGGGGTCTTAAAGGACAATGCCCTGGAATGCCAGCCCTGTTCTCTCTTCTTCCCATCTGGGACCCAGTCAGGCTGCCCCTCTGCTTAGCTGGGATAGGCTGAGGCTTTCCCCTCCATAAACTCCAGGTGAGGAAGCCAAGTCTTCAAAAGAAACAGGTAACTCAATCAAAGTCAAAGCCACACAGCCCTGTAGGTGATGGGGTGTGATTCAAATCTACATCCTGTTCGTGCCTGTTTCCCATAATGTAAAAACATGGAGGGGCAGCCACGTGCCTAGAAAGAGGAAAGAAAGAGAAACTGCAGGCAAAATCCCTCTGCGCTCACACACCCACCCAGGGGTTTACACGGTAAAACTGCCTGCAAGGGACCAGCTGTGGCTAACAGCACAAGGAGCTTGGGGACAGGAAGCATGGAACTTCAGGTGGCTGGACCAGCAGACAGAGCCAGATGGCCTGACCCAGTGCTGTTTCCATGGAGGGCAAACACAAAGGAGCAACGTTAGGGATGCAGAAGGCAGAAGAGAACAATGAAATCCTGATCCCCAACTATTCAATCCTCCACTCAGAAGATATTTGACTATAAACTTTGGCTCTGCCCTAGGCCTTCTGAAATTGCTGATGGCAAAGGTAAAACCACAAGGCACCATTTCCCATAAGCGTGGGGTCCAGAGCCAGGGGGACTGAACCCTACTTGGGGTGCTTTGGAGCCAACTTGCAGACGCCCCACATGCCTGGGCTGAATGCCCTCTCTGCTGCTCACTGCTGGTTTTCAGCAACACGTTGTCACCACAGCACATCTAATAATAATGGAAGAGCGATTCCAGGGCATCACAACGGCACCTTCCTTGGGCTGTGTCCAGATGAATGTTCAGAGCTTTGACATCATCCCCGTCAGTGAATGAGGCTGTCAGTGGCCTGCGGTAGACACAGTTCTTCTTGGCATCCTTCTCTCCCTTTCCCTGATCCACTCCCTGTTAACTTCCTCCTGCAGGACCTGATTTTCTCCCTCTTGCCTCCTACACTTGGTTCTGGAGAGCAGAGATTTGCTCAGACCATCCAGCTGGGAACTTGCAACTTGCTTTGGCTGTGGAAGCCTTCCCATGAGCAACTTTAGGTGGCCCCCAACGTGCAATCCCATGGAAGTGGAACAACACTGGTTAAAATGGGGATGGGCAGCACAAAGCCCTCTAACCAGGCTCCCCTCTGCTCCTGGCCCCTCAGAACACCCCTCTCTCTGAGCAGTATCTTTACATGCATATGCCCAAGAATGCAAAGAAAACGTAGCAAGCAGGTCAGGGGCAGAGGGAGGGTCAGAACCCAGGCTTCTTGACACCAGTCGGAGGCTTCCACCACACCCATCCCCCCAAATACTCTCCCTTCCTGCTCCACTCTCCATGTTGGTTGGTATGAGTCCAACAGTTTTTAGGCCTGGAATATTATTCTCCTTTTTTGACTGAGCATCTCTGCGCAGTGGATTGTGGGAGACAATCAGGTGAGCAGGATCTGCCGGGATTGTGTGGGGGCTGGGCTGAAGAGAGGCTTCTGGAACCATCTCGGGGCATCAAACCATTCTGAGGAACCCACTGTCATTTCATACCAGCAACAGTAAATATTGGGCTCACAAGGACCACTGATTCCCATGAACAGCCACCTGACTCTTCCATCAACATTCTCAGCCATGCAAGTCTCTTGGGTCATGCAATTTAGGGGCTGTGCAGTTTAGAAGGATACAGAAGTGAGTGTCGTGGGGGTTGGGGGGGGGGCTGACTCTGTTGCCAGCTTTGGGTGTCTCTGGACATGTCACCCTCTCTGGGATCTGAGCACCCATCTCTCAAGGGGATCATAATCCCCACCTTCCTTGCCTCACTGGGGTACACACTGGTGTGAAAGGCCCTGCAGAGTGTGACACATGAATAGAAGGCAAACAGTCATCTTGTGCGGAGCTCAGTTCAGGAGTCAGAGAGCACGGGGCTGCAGTGTGACCATGGCCAGCTGTAGGACCTCGGGCAAGGGCCCTCATCTCAGTGGGCCTGGTGTGTAGCAGGAGACCAGAGGACCACATCAAGGCCAGGGGATCTGCATAACCTCTGTGTGTGTCCTGTCAGTCGCGAGTGGATCAGCACACGGCCTGGCCTTCAGCCAGCCCGCAGCTTCCTCTCACAAAGGCCGGGCCCAGCCAGCACTTCCACACCAACAGAGATGGTCAGGCTTGCTTTAAAAGCCTGCCTGCTGGGTCCTGGCAACAGAAGGGTGAACAAGTGATGTAGAGTCTTTCCCTGGGCCCCGGCAGCTGCCCACCTCAGCTGCAGGGACCTAAGAAATGGGACCTGTCTGTAAGGCCTCAGGGATGGGTCTGGGTCACATGACACAACTCCAAGTCAGGGGGGTCCCAGGGGGAAGTGCCCCCACCCCGTATGAAGGAGTTCAGCTGCTAAAACGAGAACCCATAGAGCCTCTTCTCAGGCCTCCTCAGTGAGAGAGGTGATACCCTCGGCCTTTGGCCAGGCCAAGTGGTGGAAGCCACAGTGCTCTCCCTTCTTTCTCCCTAGTCCTGTCCCCCCCATACCTCCCACATCCCATGCCACATTCCTAAGCAGGTCTAGGCATTTCTCTCACAAAAGTTTCTTTATGTTCTCAGATCCTTCCTTCATGTAGCAGCCTGAGCACCTTCCCTTCCAACCCCTGCTGCTCCTTTGAAGGGGCATCCTCAGGGGGAATGTGAGGCACATCCTCTCCTGTCCCCCATGGACTCTCCTCACCCTTTCCCTTGGGGCTCCACAGGGAGGGATGGAAGCCAGGTTTCCATTCTTCCTGCCTTCCCTGCATGCCTGCTCAGCACCCCCTGGTGCCCGCCTACCGTCCAGGACACTGGGACATGCCTATACTTGCTGCCTCTGGTACACAGTGGGCTCATTTACCTGTCTTTTAAGTCAATTTGACTGAATTTGACAGAGAGACAACAGGACCTAAGAAAATCCCAAGGGACACAATAAATCCTGACCTGTAAATTAAAATAGAGGCTCTTTAATTTATTTTGTTTACTATTTTCAAAGTCAGCTATTTTTAATTTTTTAAGTTAGCTATGTTTTAAATGAAACATTAGGTTTAAGGTTAAGTGCAGATTTGCATGAGGTTTGAAATAATACAGAGAGATGCCATGTACCCTTCACCCAGCTTCTTCCCTCACCGGTAACACTCTGTGAGACAACAGCCAGGATGCTGACATTGATTGACATTGATGTCAGCCACAGGGCATGCTCAGACATCCTTCATTTTACTTGTACTCAGGCATGTGTTTAGTTCAAAGCAGTTTGATCACATATGAGGATCTGTGTATCTATCACCACAGTCAAGATACAAAACGTTCCAAAGCCACAGGATCCCTCTTGACGCCCTTTTATAACCAAACCCCCCTCCCTCCAGCCCCCCACTAACCTCTTCTCTTCTGACATGTTATTATTTCAAAATGTTACATCAATGGAATTGTACGGTATGTAGATCGGCTTTTGTCAGATGGCGTAAGTCTTTTGGGATCGGCTTTTGTCAGGTGGCGTAAGTCTCCGGAGAGTCATCAATAGTTTGTTCCTTTTTTGCAAAGTCATATGTCATATTCTAAGGCCACCCTGAGAAGGAGGCAGATAGTGAGCTCCCTGATACAAGCGTGACATTGAAGCAGAAGCAGGCTGGCTATTGCTCAGGGATAGGGTATAGAGTGAAGTCCCCAATGAGAGTGATATACACCTAACAGGACAAAGCTTGGTTCTTGGGAGGCAACACGTCTTAGTTGTTACAGTGGCTGTGCCCTTCAAGGGCCAGAGTACATGAACAGATACATGGTATTTCTGTGGGACTGAAATGTCATAGGTGGAAGATGCCTAAAGAGACTGAGAGACAACACAGTTGAGGGGATCCTTCACTGGCAGGAGCCTGGGGTGAATGGTCTCAAAGGCCATTTCTCCTAGTTCATGGCTATTGACAACCCAAATTCTACATTCATAATCCAAGGTTTCAGACTCCCAAACTGCCCCTTATTAAGCTTTTACAGAGACAGAATTGGGGACTGCCTTTCTATCACAATATCAGGGAACACTCATTGGACAATGACAGGATTCCCCTCACAGATGCTTGGAAGCTCTTGAAGAAGAAACAAAGCCATTAGCTATGACGAGTAAGGTTGACAATGCTAAGACCCCTGAGGAAGTAGGAGACTCAAGCATACTGAGGTGGACACAAATGAAAACCAACAGGATCAGAGAATGGTCCCTCTGAGGAATTTTATCTCCCCTTTGCAGCAACGCAGGAGATTCTGGGGGACCTCAGGTCAGCAACAGGCTCGCCTTCTTCAAACCCACTACCTACTTGCTGGTCCACGGAAAGTTGTTCATTGCGAATCTAACTGTCTAAGGCAGCATACCAGCCATGGGCATGATGGAAGGGCTGTGGGTCCGGGCAGCTCTCATCCAGTTTTCTCAAGGATGTAGGAAGTCACATTTGTGTCCCTGCTGAAGATCCTCATGGATACCCCAGAACTGGGGACCGGGTAAGACTGAGGCTCCCGTTTCCCTTGGAACAGACTCTTGGAAACCGTGTATTGGGGTAACTGGCATAGTTATTAGTGCAAGGGATCAAAGAGTAAATCTCAACAAGAATCACTTGTTCCAAACAAAAGGAAGGAAATAAAAAGTGGGAGGCCCCCAACCCAGGAAAACAGGACTATCCCACTGCAAGGGCACAAGAACCTGCCTTTAGCCCCAGAAAGCCATGCCTGCCCTGGTCAAGCCAGATCTTCCAGCTTTGTAATCCCAGGCCGCAGCTCTAATGAGACACAGCTTCCTGATTACAGGTACAAGTGGTTCCAAGAAAGAAGAGGCTGTTATCCAACTTGCAAGTTCTCTTTCATGAGGCATTAGCACAGAATGGATGGATTAGTAATTTAAGAAATTTGTTTTTTCCTACAAGTGCACTTTTCATGCCAATGCCCCTAGGTCCAAACCTTTCATCTACTCCCAGGGCTTTGGAGAGAGTCCTGAGGGGTGAAGTCACCTCTGGCCAGTTACAGCCTCCGGGTACCCACATGGGCAGCCGCCCACCCAGCAGCTAGAGGGTCTATACCAGAGGGTCTATACCATCCCACAAGGGCACAGTGGCCCAGGCCATGCTGGGGTGACAGAGAAGCAGTTGGGAGAGCTATCCAAGTGGATGGAGGCATCCCGAGACACATCCACCACCTCACTGGGCTCTCAGAAAGCTGGGGTTCCGCTACCCCAGCCAGGGTGGGAAGGCCAAACTCTGGGAACTTGGACACACCCTGACCCTCCTCTTCTCCACCATAGCGACTCACATAGTTCACACAGAAAAATGCCCGTTCTGGACTGGAAACCGCAGCCAAATGAACAACCACTGTAAATGCTGGATCCGTGGCCACATTCTTGTGACCGGACCTCTGCTACTTCTTTCAGATGTGGCCCAGCGGCTCAGCCCTCACCTCCTATCTGCCCTGCTGAAGGAGCCTCTGTGCAGCCTCCAGACCTCCTGTCTCCCCAGCTGGGCCCCCGGGGAAGCCACCTCATACCTTCCCAGATCACGCGTCACACTTTAACTCCCCGTCAGTGACTCCCTTTGCTGATAGGGTGAAGCTCAGACTCCTTGGCCTGCCGCTCTCAGCATCATCGCTCCCCACTACGCCTGGCCTGAGCCCAGAGCACTGTGTGGTTGGCAGGTTCCCTTTGCACCGATCCTCCCACTGCACTGTGCAGGGCCCAGGGAGTGCTCGCAGAGCACCAGCCATCACGAGTGGTATGACCTCTGCCCAGGCTTTTTGTGGCCAGGGCACCACAGCCAAAGCATGCAGGAGAAGACACTATACCATCCTTATTGGGCTTGGCCTCCACTGCAAGCCAGAGATGGTGGGCAGACCTGTTGTCTGCTGACAAGCTGAGCAACTGCAAAAAAGCATGAGGTGATGGGCCTCCAACAGTGGAAAATGGCAGGGAGAGACATCTGCCATCCTGGCTCCTTCTTGGCCCAGGTACCTCTCTTGTAAAGCCCAGGACAGGACCTGGATGAATCTGTGGAACAGCCAAGGCCTCATCTGCTTCCATCTTTCGCAGTGATCCCTAAGGGAGGCTGGGCACATTCCTGTGGTCTGGGGTTCAACTCTCAGATCCCCTGTTTCCCTGATTACTTATTCTGCCACTGGTGTCACCACAGGGTCCTGCGAGCATTTCTATGAATAAGCACCTCTCTGCACTCAGGTGGATAGCCAGAACCCAGCATCCTTGGGGAAGAGGCTCCTGGGGAGAAGATTCCAATAAGCATCGCAACCGGAAACTATTCTCAATAAGCTTCGTGAGCACTCATGTCCTATCCTTCCTCCCTGCACTTCCCCCGCACCGGCTCCAGTCCTGGGGGAGGGGGACATGGTAAGCAGCAGGTGTTTCCATCCCCTCCAACAGCTCTCTGCAGGGTTTCCCACCACCAGCCACAGGGGCTCCCAGGGGGAACCCCCAGGGCCAGAGGGCTGGGACAGTGTGCCAGGATGGAGATTCACGCGGGCTGTGTGGGGTGCCCCTACCAGAGCAGGTCATTCCATGCAGAGCTTTGTTTTAGGACTTGCAAGCAGCCTCCATAACCACAACAGGGGACCACACAAATCTGCAACGGAGCATGACAGACAGCCTACAGTCATCCGGTGATGGGAGGTCAGCAGAATTTCAGTTCTGACACTTAGGAAATAAACTGGAACAAGTTTTGACCTATTTGAGCCTGAGTTTCCTCACGTGCAAAGGGGAAATAATGCCGGCTGTCCCGTCTCCCTCAGGGGCCTCTAAGTTGTTCCTTTGTTCAGCTCATTAAACTGCAGCCAAATGCCAGGCCTGAGGGCGGGCTGCCACAGGAAGGGAAGCCTGCCGGTCTCTGGGGCCTCAAAGAACCCAGTCCAGCTGCTCTGATAATCATACAAGTCCCTATTTGTGATAAAGCTTTGTGAAAGTGTGAAATGCCAAAGCACGGGCACCATTAACACAGAATGTCTGGCATTAAATGTTATTATCTGCTGAAAAGGACAAAATGTGTATCTTCCAACTTTAACATGCACTAGAATAACCTGGGGATTTTGTCAAAATGGGGACTCTGATTCAAGGGTCTGGGGTGGGCCTGAGACTCTGCATTTCTCGTAAGCTCTCAAGCGACTGGGATGTGGGCCACACTGTGAACAGCAAGGTGCTAGGTTAATGCTGAGTGAATACAGTTCATTAAACATAAGCTATAACTTGGCTTATCAGATCGGCTAATTGCAGGATTTGGTGGGAGGGGGACATAGGATGGATGAGTTTTGATAGGAGTGCCTGGCACTGGGCAAGTTCTAGAATGCAGGGCCTCTCTGACTGGTGGCCCTTGCGGATGGTCTATGCATCTAGAGGGCAAAGCGAGATGCAGGGACGTAGGAGGGAGGTGAGGTCTATAGGAAGAGATAGGTGAACACACTTCACGGGCTCCTCAGGGATGTCCAAGATGCTCTGCAAAATGACAGCCTGCCCCAGATGCAGGGGTTTGGAGTGGTTTGGGCACAGGTCTTGGGCAGCTTCTTCTGGGGCATCCTCTTCTCCCTACAAGTGTTCAAGGGGAGGACACTGGTCTTTTAGTGGGTCTCAGTTGGGATTAGATTCCAGAGCAACTGACTTAAGCCAGAAAATAACCTCAGGGCAAAGCATCAGCTTGTGGAATTTGCACCAGGGAATGCTGTCAGACCTCAGGAGGAGGGGGATGGGGCTGGCCTTTTGCTCAGGCCCTCTCTCTTGTCTTTGCTCCTCTCTGTATTCCCTTAAGTGCCTACTATAGGGCCGCAGAAGGGGTCCAGGGAAGTCAACAGAAAAAGAAGGGGTAAGTATGTACTGGGGTCATAAATTTAACCTTGCAAGCAATCATGCACTCAGACACATGGTAATATGCTTTACCATAAGAATGGAGTCGGGGCACCTGGAAAATTATGTTCTTCAATCGATGAACTCTTTCCTCCAAAAATAAAGCCCATAAGCTTGTTCAACAGCTGGAATTTTCCCTCTGAAGAAAGTACCTCATTTGGCAGTTGACTTAAGCAGTTATTTGCAGCCTATAATTTTCACAAAAACAGTAGGGTGTGCCTGGTGGGAGATGTTTTCTACAATTCCATGGAAAGAAAACAATGAGAAACTTTAGAACAAAGGATGCCTCTGATTCCTTCCGAAAATCATCGACAACTCAGGGTCAAGGCCAACAAAGACATGGAAAATTTTGGAGCAGACTCACAAGGAGTCTGCTACGGGGGTGCCGGAGGAGAGTCAGCATGATCCCTGGTGGGATGAGGTGGCAAGACATGCTAGAGGCTGGGACACCAGGAAGAGGTGGCCGAAACAGTCCAGGTAACAAAGCTGAAGGCCCAGGGAGGCAGTAGCAGTGGGGGCTGGGAAAAGGGATCGGGGTAAAGCCTGCACAGGGAGAACCAACAGGGCTCAGCAGTGAATAAGCTGTACAGAAGGGGGGGGCGGGAGACCAGGACAGTCTCAAGGTACCAACTCCAAGCAACTGAAGAATATGGTCCAGGGAATGAGGAGAGGGCACAAAGGACTGAGAGACTTGAATATGTTGGGGAGAGTTCTGTGCAATCAGTAGCTATGCTTCCTTCCTCCCAATGGCATGAAAACAGCAGCTCACGGGGCCTTCCTGAGAACTGACCACAGAGTCTGTTCATGCCTACACATGAGGCTGAAATAACTGGAGAGGGAGGGTCCTGGAAATTTGCAATTTTCCCATAGGCTAGGGATGCTAATATCCACAAGAGCAAAGTACCATCAACTCTAGGGGAGCCTCATCTTTGGCACCTTGGTTCCCCCTTGAGTGAAGAGTAGGAGAGCACACAGGACAACAAAAAGACCTTGACACGTAGAGCCGTGTGTAGGGAAAGCATCTGCGAGGCAGAACTTGTACACTGTGCTTTTCAAGTTGAAGTTCATATGTGATTCTTCTCTGTCCAGGTCTTCTCACTGCTGCTCCCCGTCTGAGACAACGGCAGTGACACCGAAGCTCTCCAACACCACAGAGTACCCCCTCTGGACTGGGTCTAACCACCTCTTTGAGTGGTCCTCAGACTTCTCGAAGTGTTTGCTTACTGTAAGTGTATTAGCCACAGATGGCTAATCTAAGGTTGGCACAGCAATATCTCAAAACCCAGTGGCTTAACACCAAAGTTTATTTCTCCTTCACAGAAAGGCCACATTGGACTCCAGGTCAGCCAGCTCTCCTCCAGCGGGAACTCAAGCACTTTGGCTCCTTCCACTGTGTGGCTCCACCATCTCTGAGCCTGTCACATTTTATGACCAGGCCTCTAAGTGGCACTGGCACAGAACCACTTATATTTTAAATCATAGTGTACCAAAGATTTCTCCAAATTTGGTATATATATATATACACACACATACATATATATGCTGGTACTTGGCCACATTCTTGAGCTATTTTCTTCTATAACCCATAGGAAACATACCTTGTACATATTATCATCCAGCATGTGAAAGAAGTTGGATGATATATATCTCCAACTTCTTTCACATGCTGGATTAATAGGAAAGAACTTAATATTTCTTTGTGTAGGAAAGGTCCCTTTGAGGAGGAAATGAAACTTACCATGATGGAAACGACCTTCACTTCTCAATCTATACCAGTGTGGCTGGATTGACACCAAGCTTCTAAATTCCTGGATGAAGGACAGCATCAGAAAAGTCATGCACACAGCACCTTCATGCCAGGATCAGCCATGATGCAGCACCCCTCCACTAAGCCGCCCCTCTCTGCCAGGCCCTATCCTGAGCACACGATATAACGTTATGTCTGTGTGTCACCACATTGTGCGATGGAGCCATGCATCCCCAAATATACCCACTGGACACAGGAGCAAATTGAGTACCAGAGAAACTAGCTAATTTGCATCAAGGTCACGCAATGGTCACATGCAGCCCTAGGATATGATTCTAGGAGAGTCTGGGTCCAAGACTTGCACTCATTCTTCGGCATACGCCTGCCTTTCTCAATGATCAACACAAGACAAAAGAAGAATCAGTAAGAAGACAACACTGGCTTCAGACGCCGTGCACGCTTTCATGTGGTCCATGGCAAATGGTAAATATTAGCATGTTGGAGCCATCGCTGCCCTTTAGTAATCATTTCTTCTCTGGATTCCCAGTGCCAGGAATTTGAGGCTATGATTCCCATTTCCTGCATTAGCTAGGAGGATGCACGGAGAGCAAAACTGTGCAAAACCCAGCTGCCCCTTGCAGCAGGAGGTAGCAATTACATTGGATTCTGCCCTCAGCCCTTGGCATTTATCGGCTCCAGCTGGGGCAACCGCATACGCCAGATCTCACAGAGAACAAGGCCTTCGTGCTGGGACACTGGAGCCCGCTCACGGCCCCACATCCTGGCCAGTTGTGCACATCCCTTCCCAGCTCCATGTTCAATGTGATCACTTTAGAAGCTCTCAGTTGGCCCTGGGGAGTACTTACACCACGGAAGTTGGCAAATGCCTCAAATCAGGACTTTTTTTTAAAATGCAGAGACCCAGTTGACAATGTTCATGGGAATGGTGTGTATTGGGGGCAGGAGCCTATGTGCAGGTGAGGAACAGTGGGAAACTGCTGGAAGAGGAGCAGCCAGCATAAAACAGGGACTTACAATGAACCTGGTACTTGGTGCATTCTTGAGCTATTTTCTTCTATTACCTACAGGAAACATATCTTGGACATATTATCATCATCTTCATTTAAACCACCATTTCACCACCTCACTGTACCTCTCGATGTAGTGGTACCTCTGAAATATGGCCCAGGTCCCCCTCATTCTAAAGCATGCTGGCTTGTTTATTAAAATGCAGATTCCAGGGCACTGTCCCTCCTGTGTCAAGTCATGGTGTTTGGGGGAGGGGGGCCAGGACTCTGGATTTGTATCAAGATCTCTGGGGATTCTTCTGCTCACTACAAGTTGCAAATGAGGACTGAGGGGTTAAAAAGTGGCTTTCAACTGCAGCCTTCCCATAGCTTGCCACAAAATTTACTGGGAAACCTGGCCAGAGTGTTGGTCTAGGACTCGGGTGGGGTTTGAGGCCTTGGCCCAAGAGCCTAGGGCTGGGGAGTCCAGGCGCTGATTCTAACTCCTTCCCCAGAAGTCAGTGGGGCCCCAGGGGCTGGGGCACTTGGAGCAGGTGGCAGGGTCCTTCCTTTTACTGTCATGAAGGGAGCAATGGGTTGAGTTCTCCCTTTTATAACAATTTTCAGTATGTGGAGCAGAATCTGTTTTGTATTATTTTCTTCTCAACATAGACTTTTCCACATTTTATAATAACAAAATCACCTTGGCAGGACAGTCATGGAACCAAAATGAAAACACTCGCCAATGAAATGGCACTTGACCAAGACTGAAACAAAGCAAAGGTCATACTTTAGATGGGAAGGGAAGGGGGTTGGTGCCCGGGCCCACCTGGACACAGCTGTTACCAGGGCCAGCCCAGTTCTCAAAGGCCATGCTGGCCCACCCATCCCACTGGCCTTCAGAGCCTAGAGGGCTTCTCTCTCCGTCTCTCATGTGTTTTTCCACCAGAAGTCATTAGGGATGATTCTGGAGGCACTTCGGCTACCCCTGGCCCCAGCTCGGGTCTGGACCGGCACACAGCAAACATCCCTCCCATTGCCCGTATCCACTCCTTACAGGACACCCACCCAGGAGAGCGGAAGCTGCAGTGCCACAAACCAGCAGTGGCCGCGTCGCCCTGCAAAGGCGTGGCCATCTTTGCCTGGCTAGGGCAGGGCCTGACATCCACCATTACAGTATAGAATCTGGATGAAAGCGTACCCAGGACCAAACAAATCTCATCCTTGACACCTGTATGGGCCTCCATTGAGCAGATCCCTGCTGAGAGCTAGTGCTGACCTGGGAGAGACAGAGGGGGGCACTCAGGGTTCTCGGGGGAGGGACAGAAGAAAAATGCTTGTGGGGAGTATTTCTAAACTCTCTACACAAAAAGAGGGTCTGTGGGTTTGCCCCAGAATAACCCTTGTGGGGGGTGGGGGTGGGGTGCATGTAGAGAATACTCAAAAACAAGATGGGCCAGGAGTTGACTGTTGTTGCAGCTGGGTGATGTGTGATGGGTATAGATTATACTCTTCTCTCTACTTTTGCAGATGTTGGGAGTTTCTGTAATAAAAAGTTAAAAATCAAAACAGGGACGCTTGGATATAATTTACACTCCTTTGCACAGCTCCTGCTGCCTAGGAGGCTGGAGGGGCCATGTCCCAGTGGCACGGAGCCAACAGGGAGAGGATGTCACAGCTGCAGAGTCCCAGCTCCCAGGCCCCACCTTCTCTCCTCATGTTCAGCCCGGGGCACAGAGGCCTCAGCCGCCGGCACCCAACCCTCGTCACTCAGTGTGGATTTATCGTCCTTCTACCAGGAGACCTGCCCCATGCCGGGTATCAGAGCCCAGCAACCAACAAGACAGACACAGTGCCTGCCCTCGTGAGCTCACACGCTACCTGGGGGAGAAGGAAAATAAATGTAAACGAACACCTGAGGTCATTTCAGACTGATGTGACCTGTGGGAGAAGAAACAAGGATGTTAGGAAAGAGAGGCTGCTTTAGCTGTGGGGTTCACAGAAGGCCTCTCTGAAGAGGTGACACTGGAGTAGGAACCCGAGTGAAGGGAAGCAATGAACCATGAGGGCTTCTCAGGGAAATGCTCCAGCAGTGGGAACAGCAAGTGCAAAGGCCCTGAGGCAAGGCATGCTAGGGAGTATATGAGAAACCACAGGGAGGCCACAATGGCTGAAGTGCAGCAAGCAGGAGAGAAAGGCAGGCACTGCAATGAGGATGTAGGCCAGGTAGGGGATAACACACACGTCCTTGAAGGCCTGCTAGGAGAGAGAGGAATGCCACCAACACTCTGGTTTGCAGAAGAGACAGAGGGAGCCAGAGTAATGACCAAGGGATCAGATCACAGGCTGTAGCTGCTTCAGAATTCATCCCACTTTTTACTTCTCCCATGAAACCTTTTCCTGATCATTGAAGCCAAAAGAGCCTGCTGCCCTCGTCTACCACCACTCTGTAGGGTCCCCTCAGCTCTTTCATGACCCTTTTCATGCCTGCCTGTCCTGTAGGGGGAGGGGAGATATGGCCACATGTCAGCAGCTTGAGAGAAGTGACTGAGCCCCTTACACCTCTCATCCTCCTGGGAGCTCCTCTTCCTTCAAGTCTTATCCCAATGGCACCTTCCGGATATTCAGTGTCCCTCCTCCAGTGCTCCCACTGCCTCCAGCATTTGCTTTTCCCGGAGCACTGGTCTCACCACCCTGGGACAGTCTGTGCTTATCCAGTTCCTTACAAATCAGAAGCCTCTCTGTAAGAAGAGCAACACACTGATGGCAGCTGATCAGTACTGCATATTTGCTACATGCCAGGCCCTATGCTCGGTGCATCTTACGTACCCATTGATCCTTTGAGGTGGGCAATATTGTTAACCCAACTCACAGATGGAGGAACTGAGGCTAGGAGAATGCGAGTGCCTTGTTCAACCTCATACACTAGTGAGTAGCAGAGCCAAGATGTGGACTAAGGTTTGTCTGAGTCCAGAGGTCCTGCTCTTGGTCTCTCGGACTCCTCCATCCCCAAGCCCAGGAGAGAGAAGGTCTGAATTGCCTTTGGACCCGCAGTGCCTGAGAGAAGTCACCAGGAGCCCAGAAAGTCCAGGACACACATCTCCCTCCTGACTGCCCCGCCCTGAGGAAGCAACCAGCAGAAAGGCCCTATTTACTCAGGTGCCAGGTGGCCTGGGCAGGGGTGGGGGGGTCTGACTTCAGAGGCAGAGCACCTTCTCACAGACATGAGGCTGTCTTTGAAAATAAAGGGCTTGACTGGTGGCCGGATGGGCAGCCAGGAAGAAAAGGCTGAGTTCAAAGAAAGCGGTTACGGGGTGAGTGACTCCTGAAAACAAAGGTGGGATGCGGCAGCCACACACCCCCATCTGTGCTCCAGCCAGCCAGCTCCCCTTCAGTGGGGCTGGGACTGGAGACTTGGGCCGTGGGACCAGCCAACCTCAGGAGCTACTGCCATCCCAATTCCCTGTGAAGGCCTAGCTCCATCTCCTGGGAATGAAGACCCAGCCCCTCTACTGTAGATGAACTCTATTCTGAGTGGATGGGCTCAGAGGGGCTAAGTAACTTACTCAAGCTCACACAGCAAGTAGGCACCAGAGCCCAGATGCAAACTAGAAGGATAACCCCAGCCAGCTTTATGTCTAGGCAGTGTTACCATATCCTGTTTTGAGCAGTAAATGACACAAGTACACAGCCTAGCCTGGACTGGGATCTGCTGGGCACATGCTTTGTCATTGTCATCATCATCGTTGTTTCATCTTCAAAGCTAATAGGCATGGAATATTTACTGTGTGCTGACTGCCTTGCACGGATTACCTGATTCCCCACAATGACTCATGAGATAACCATTAACATTCCCACTTCATGGATGAAGAAACCAAAGCTCACTGAAGCCACAGGAACACAGCCCACTGCTGGATGGTGGAGTCAGCCTGAGAAGGGAGCAACAGCAGCAATGTGGGGACCCTCCCGAAGGCAGCTACTTGCCCTGTGGGGGCTGCTGCTCTCTGAGTCAGATCTGGGAAACGCAGGCCCTAAACTGGATATGGGAGCTCTGAATCGGGGAGTCCAGGGCTGAGGGCCTGAGCACAGACCCACAGGGAGGACTGTGGCCTTGTCAACAGGAAGGGATTCCAGAGCCTGGCTGGGGTGTTCAGGACCCATGAGACACTGACTAGTCCATCCCAGAGCCAGGTCAATTTCCTTCAAACAGGAGTGTTCCTCACAACACCCCCCTCCCCCACCTGCTCCCTACTGCTCAGCTCCTTTTCCGCCATCCTGGCCAGGCCTGCCCAAGTCAAAGCCTCCTCTTAGCCATCCTCCCAGCCCTAACACCTGGACGGCAGTCAGAAACAGCACTGGGCTTGCATCGTCCACTGCAATCTCCCGGACACCAAGGAACTATCGAGATGCGTGGAAGTGCCAGAAAGCCCAGTTATGAGCACAGATTGGCCATCACACAGTACTGGGTTTGAATCCTGAGTCTGCCCTTTATTAGCCATGTTATGTTGAGCAATTTATTTAATTTCTCTATCCCTCAGTCTCCTTATCTATAAAATGAGGCTAAAAATAATACCTGCCTGAAAGAGTTAATAGAGGAATTGCATGATGTAATGTACATAAAGCTCTTCACACAATCTCCCGGAACTTAATAAATATCGAGAAAAACAAAAAACAACTAATTTTGATCCAACTTGACCCTTCTGTGGATCCCTTAAAGTAAATGGCAAAATAGCACTGACCTAAGAGCCAGAAGTCCTGAGTCTCAATTTATGCAAATAACTACACATCTCTGGGTCTGTTTTTCTTTCTTTAAAATGGGGATATTGCCCACATCCTACTCAATATTTGACAAAAGAATTTATGTTGCTCAGGCATGAGGATCTTTGGAAAACCTGGAGCCTGCTGGAAGATAAGTTAGAAGTTGCCTGTCCTCTAAATAGCTAATCCAGGGGTGCTTGGACGGCTCCAATGGTTAAGCATCTGCCTCAGCTCAGGTCATGATCCCACGGTCCTAGGATCAAGCATGGTGTCAGGCTCCTGGCTGGCTCAGCAGGGAGTCTGCTTCTCCCTCTCCCTCTGCAGCTCCCCCTGCTTATGCTCTGTGTGTGTGTGTGTGTGTGTGTGTGTGTGTGTGTGTCTCAAATGAATAAATAAAACTATAATAAATAAATAAAATAAATAAACAAATAAACAAAGAACTAATCCAGAATCTACCAGCTTTAATTAAGGGCAGGCTTGGGGCTGGGCTTCTGCAGTCACTGTGAAGCTGAGTGGGTTAAAGGAAATAACCTTTTTTTCCCTCCTGATTTGTCACCGACATACATATTCAGAGGATGTGCTCTCCAGCAACCCCCCCTGAGGGCAGTGTCCCCCCACATCCTGGACCGCCATGTCTGAAGCAGAGGTTGCTCTCTCCCCTGAGCCCTCCCAGCCCAGAGCAGTGCACAAGCCCAGCACTGGAACCTGGGCCTTCTGCAGGACTTTGAGCCAGGTCCTAAGTGGATGTGACAACCGTAACACTAACTGACTGCTTCAAATGGATACAGGTATTTGCCACATGTCAGGAAGGAAATTTTTACAGGAGTATGAGCCTGCTGTAAACACCAAAACACTGAGTCTAGGCTGACCACTAGAAGAGCACTCCTGGGGACTGGTGATGGTGCAGCCATTTCCGGCCAGATCCAGGGGAGCTGGCACACAGAGAGGATGCTCGTGGTCATGGCCTAGGGGATTGTGGAGGAACCCAGGGAAAAGCACAGACGTTCATTCATCAGCTATGTTCTGGGCACCCTCCTGGGCCAGACACTGGGCTGAGTGCTGGGGACATAGTGGTGACTGTGACTATTCTATCCTCATAGAGCCCTACAGTCTGGCCGAGACAGACACTGAGTGTGTCATAGTGTGGTGTCAGTCCCTCAGAGCAGGACATCCAGGCTACTTAGGGAGTGTAAAGCAGTGGGACACAGTTAGCCGGAGAGTCTGGGATGGCTTTCTCGAGGAAGGGACATTTTTTCTGAGAAGTTAGCCAGGCAGGGATGGGCAGTGGGAAAGACTGCGGGCAGCAGAATATCAGGTGTATCATGTGACTTTGCTTTAAAAATGCCCACCCTGTTCAAACGCAGTGGGCCTGAGGGTGGAAACAGTTCCTCACAGAGCAAGCGTGTGGCTCATCTGTCCCCCAGCCTTGGTGTCTGCAGCTGCAGAGGGTGAGAAACGGCTGCTCCTCAGCATTTGGGAACAGCAGGGAGGCCGCGCTGGGCTGCCTTGCAGGGTTATCTCTGAGACATTCTTGGCTCAGAGGTGGAGGCATGCCAAAGCATCCCTGAGTAGTGATTGAAATTTCCAGGTTTGCCTTTGGGGAAATTCTTCTGCAAAAGCTCATGTGTGGTTCCCACAGAGCTGCTCCAGATTTCAGACTTGGTGTTTTTTCACACTTGAGACGAAAACAGCACAAGTCCGCACATCTGCCTCTGCTATTTTTGCCTGTGGCTCCCTGTCTCGTATTAAATATTGCCGTCTTGCTCGCTGCCGTGAATGGCATTTTCATAGCCCTTTCTATAATAATTAATTTCTTGATGTCTTTTTTTCCTCTCTCCAGTGCTGGCAAGAGAAGTGATGGACACGCTGGGGTGGTTTAGTCAAGAGGGCAGTTTCCAGAAAAGGGCCCTGCTCGTGGCTGTTCCCAGTTCTGGCTTAGCCAGAGAGGATGCCTGTTTGGCCTTTAACAGCATTTCTCAGAGTGTGCTCCTTGAAGCCTCAGCTTCACACCATGTCAAAAGGTATTTTATGGGGCGCCTGGGTGGCTCAGTGGGTTAAAGCCTCTGCCTTCGGCTCAGGTCATGATCTCAGGGTCCTGGGATTGAGCCCCACATCAGGCTCTCTGCTCAGCGGGGAGTCTGCTTCCCCCTCTCTCTCTGCCTGCCTCTCTGCCTACTTGTGATATCTCTCTCTCTCTCTCTCTATCAAATAAATAAATAATATTTTTTAAAGGGGTATTTTATGAGAAAGGGGTCCCCAGGTCATTTGTTTGGGAAATACATGATTAGAAAATACTGAATGCATTTCCTGGCTTTGGGCCTTCTCAGAGCCTTTCATATACAGATGGACACTGGAAATCTCCAGGAGTATACTGTACCCAGAGGGCCCCGGACTCCCCCCTCTGCAACAATAAGACAGCATACTGCTTTCCCAGGACTGTGTAACTGGGTGGCTTAAAACAACAGAAGTTTGTTTTCTCTCAGTTCAGGAGGCTACAAGTTCAAAATCAAGATACTGGCAGCACCACACTTCCTCTGAAGATTCTAGGGGAAGAATATTTTCTCACATCTTCCTAGCTTCTGGTGGTTGACAGCAACCCTTGGCATTCCTTGGGTGACAGACAAATCCCTCCAATCTCGGTCTCCATCTTCACATGGTCTTCTCCCTGCGTGTCTCTGTGTCTTCACAGGCCTTTTTATGAGGACCCAGTCATGGGATTCAGGGCCCACCCAGTTTGACTCAACATGGTTACCTCTGCAAAGATCCTATTTGCAATTAAGGTCACATTCATAGTTACCAGGGGTTATGATTGGGGGGGACACTAACCCAGTACTGTTGGGCTACAGAGAAAAAAATGTTAAAGCCAGAAGCAGGGCATAGTGTGGCTCAGTGCACAGGCTTTGTAGCCAGATCTAGAATTAAATTCCAGCCAGCAATGAAAGCAAGATAGTCATTGTGGTACCTTCAGGCTCATTCCTCTCATGTAACCATCTCATATGCCTGTTGTAAGGATCAAAGAGATAAGCACTTAAAGCATGGCACCCAGTGCCAGGTACAGGACAGGATTTTAAGCAGCAAAGTGACAGGGTCAGATGAGTTTTCTGAAAGAAAATGATCACCCTGGTTTCCAGGTGGAATATGAGTTGACAGTGCCAGACTTCTGTCTTGATCTTGCTGGGACTTCTCCTGGGTGCACCTGAGGAAACACCCCATACAGCCCATCTGGCTGCAGCAAAAAATAGGTGTGAGGGCTGCCCCGATCTGGACCGTGTGAGGCTCTGCTCAGGGAACGTGGACTCAGGGCTGTCTCTGGTCCACTGTCTGTCAGCTCAGACATCATCATGTGACATGGGCCAAGCTATCAAAAGTTTTGGAATTTGGGGCACCTGGGTGGCTCAGTGGGTTAAAGCCTCTGCCTTCAGCTCAGGTCATGATCTCAGGGTCCTGGGATCGAGGCCCGTGTCGGGCTCTCTGCTCAGCAGGGAGCCTGTTTCCTCCTCTCTCTCTGCCTGCCTCTCTGCCTGCTTGTGATCTCTCTGTCAAATAAATAAATAAAATCTTTTTTAAAAAAATGTTTGAAATCTGTTTCCTCCTCTAAACCTGAGAATGACAGTCCCTTATTATGTCCCTTACAGGATGACATGGGGATTAGATGACGAAATGCACAGCGAATAGCTTTGTCGTATACAAGTAAGTGCTCAAGATGTGTGTCTGGTGATGGGGGGGATAGGGATTCTGCCCTTCAAAATACTGCTCCTAGCAGGACACCCAGTGCCTCTGTCAGACAGTCTGGCTTACTCTGATCCCAAGGGAGGTAAGAACAGGGCAGAGGCAATTATTAGGGAAAAGTCCCCTAAGATATAAAGATATTGAACTTCAGCCAAAGCTATCCTCAGCCACGCCACTGAGGTCTTTGACTGCCAGTGATCAGATATGTGCAAGGAGAACAGAGTGGTACACAGCCTGGGCCAAGTGGACCAGGGAAGACAGCAGGGGTCTGTCACTAGGCATCTTGATGGGGTGTGCCCAGTGGCTCAGACTTAGAGGCAGGTGGGAATGACTCTGCCCACTGCTGCTGGGGCAGGTTCTGGGGTTAGGGGCTGGGAGTATGGAGCACTGTGGGTCTCTAGGGGACTCTATGCAGATGATGGGGAAGGATGCCCGTCATCAGATCTACAGGTAGGACAGGGCCCAGCAGAGCTGCCTATTATGATTCAGAGGCAAGAAAGCAAGCTCCCTAAGGCCCTGCGATTGATGAGGGCCATGATGCCTCAATCTGCAACAAACCTGTCTTTAGAAACTAGAAGCCAGGGCAGAGCTGGCCCCCTGCCCCTGGGCCTCAGCACATGCAGAAGTTGCATCGACTGCGTTGCTGCTGGAAGGAGAGTCCTCCAGAGCCTGAGGGGACTTCACAAGTCTCTCTCTGACAGGGGGGCCTGCGCCTTAACCTGCTTCCAGAACCAGTGCCTATGAAGATAAAAGGCACCTGCACCATCAAGGGACACACTCCCAAGCAAGGGAGGAACCAGGGTGAGCTGTGGAAGGCATCAGAAAATAAAACCTAAGACTGGGATTAGAGACCATCAGGGAAAAATGCGGGGGCAGCAAACACCCGGGAAGCCAGATGTCTGCCTGCGTGGGCCTCTCTTGATTGTGGGCTCCTGGGGTGGTACGGTACCCCTCTTGTTTGCTGCTTCTCCTCGGCCCCAGCAGAGTGCCCCATGTGCAGCACGTGTTCACTCAATAGTGGGCAGTGCCTGGAATTCCCACTATCAGCCCAATACCGTTCTGCTAAGTACCTACAAGGTCAAGTGAGAAACGCTGATGGAAACACGGAGGCAACAAAGTAAGAACCAGAACTACAATTAGAATGTGTAAAGCTGCGGGCCACAGAATTTAGGTTCTGTCTCCCCCACTTAAAGGGCCCTGCAACCCCTCTGATTAAAAGTGGTCATGACGGGTCCTACGCCTCTAGGAGGGCGGTTGTAAGCATTGTAGATAGGCAGGTGGTCACAGAGCTGCACAGCATATGTGTTCAATAAATGCTGGCTATTAATATTATTTTCCTAATTAAAACATAAAATACATTAAATATTATATAATACAGAACACACAGAACTTAAATGTCCCATTTGTGGAGTTTTGCCAACTGTATACATCTGTGTAATCATCTCAGACAAGATAGAGACATTAAACATTTCCAATCACTCCAGCTCCCTCACACTCCTTTCTGGTCAATTTCCGCCTCCCTGCTTCCAGAGACAACCGTTTCTGATCTCCATGATCACGGATGAGCTTTGCCCATTCTAGAATTTCACATAAATGGAATCGTGGAATAGCAAAGTATATTCCCTGGTCCCATTCTTCCACCTGGCTTTCTTTTTTTGCCTAGTATGCTTTTTAGGTTCATCCATGGTGTCACAGGTATTAGCAGTTTGTTACTTTTTATTGGTGCATAGTATTCCACTGTATATCACTTTTTTAAAAAAGCCTATTCTCCTGTTGATGAACATTTGGTTTGTTTAGAGTTTGGAACAACTATAAGTAAGTCTGTTACAAACATTCTTGTACAAATCTCAGTATGAACAAATGCTTTCACTTCCCTTGGGTAAATAATCAGGAACAGAGTCACTGAGTCACAGAATAGACATATGTTTGGAAGAAACGGCTAACCCATTTCCAAGGTGCTTGTGCCACTTTACCTTCCCACCGGGAATGTGTGAGAGGTCCAGGCGCTCCGTATCCTCACCAGCATCTGGTGTGAGGAGTCTTTCTCACTTCAGCCACACGACTGGGTAAAACAGCACACCTCACTGTGGTTTTAGTTTGCACGTCCTTGATGACTAATGATGTCGAGCCACTTTTCATGTGCGCTGTTGGCCATCTGTGTATCTTATTTCGTGCAATCTCTGCTCACATTTTTTAAGTTGGCTTGTCTTTTTGTTTTGGTCTGTTGAAGTTCTTTATATATTCTGAATTCAGTTCATCAGATATATGCATTTCATATTATTTCCCTTCTATGGTTGCCCATTCATTTTCTTAATGGTATCTTTTGATAATAAAAAGCATCTTTTTATCACTTCTGCCAAGCAATTCATTATTCTTTCTATTCATGGTTTGTTCTTTTTGTATTCCATCTAAGAAATGTTTGCTTACCCCAAAGCTGTGGAGAGACTCCCCTCTGTTTTTTCTAGAAGCTTTTTGATTCTAGGTTTTACATTTAGATTTATGATCCAACTCAAATTCTTATTTTTTTAAAAGATTTTATTTATTCATTTGACAGAGAGAGAGAGATCACAAGTAGGCAGAGAGGTAGATAGAGAGGAGGAAGCAGCTTCCCTGCTGAGCAGAGAGCCTGATAGGGGCCTCGATCCCAGGACCCTGAGATCATGACCTGAGCCGAAGGCAGAGGCTTTAACCCACTGAGCCACCCAGGCGCCCAAATTCTTATTTTTTAACTGTAGTAGTTGATGAGAGCCATAAGTACTAAGGAAACAGATTTTTTAGACGATCAGACTTTATTTAAGCCTCAGGCTGAAGAGATAAAATCAGTTCAAAGAAAGGGCCTTTGTTAGAGTCAGGGCTGACCAACCACAGGCCACAAATGATGGTATAAGAACCACCAGCCAAAGAAAAAGCTCTGTTGACTTCCCCAATCACTTCCAATCACTATCTCAGACAACTACAGCATGACCTTACAGTGGCCCTGGGAACCACAGCAGGCCCCAGCCCAGGGCCCTAGACTGACCACCAGGAGATGACTCTGGGGATGCAGGCAAGCCCCGCCCCGTTGAAGTCCAGTTGGCCCTCAGAGGCCTCCCCACACTGACAAGTTGGAAGATGGCATGACTTCAGGCAGCTCCCTGTGGCTGGATGCAGCCAGCCCTAAGGATGGCAGGGCCTGCTTGCAGCAGATGTCAGAACCCTCCACATGGCCCAGGGACAGCCTGAACAGTTGGGGAGCCTAGGCGAGAGGCAGTAGGTCACGAGGGGGTGACGCAGCAAGGAAGAGAGGCACTCAAAGGTTGTGAACTTACCCACAAAGCCCTGCAGCCCAGCCTCTGAAAGCCTGCTCCTGTAAGCTCACCTTGGAGGCCCCTCAGCTAGGGCCTGTCAGACGTGTTCTTATCATCTCAGGGATACACTAGGGATGTCCATCTCTTGGGCCCTGGGAGAAGGTCTCTCCTGGAGACCCATCACAAACCCAGTGGCTCTGCTGGCAGCCCATCCTGCATCTTGTCTACCCTCTCATTTTGTTACCCCTGGCTCTTCTTATCATAGCCCTGGTTGATATGAACTGGCTAAAGCTAATATAAACTGTGTTACACAGCTTCTCTATTTTCTTTATACTTTCGAAGATGAGGGTGCTGCTAGGACTCACAGAAGAGCCGGGTCCAGGCTCTGGCACAGAAGGCTTTCTAGCCGCCCACACTCTGCTGGTCCAGCCTCTCCAGAGACAGGAAGAGATATGCCAGGTCACACCACTCATGAGTGATGGCACAGGGACTTGAGTCTGGCAGTCTGACTCTAGAGTTATATCCTATCCCAAGGAAATAAATGGGCCAGTGGTTTCTGGCTGCTCCTTGGTTGCCTGAGCAGCCTGGGGCAGGAAAAAACAGATAGACAGAGAGCAGGGTCCCTGGTGACCAATGTTCATGCGGAGCTGCTGAAAACCACCACCCACCAAGACCAATAAACCTAAGCCTTGGAGGCCAAGCCAAGCTCACTCTACAGAAGGGGCAATGTCTGCATCGTCTCCTTCACCAGGAGGGAAGCATCATGTGAGGTGGCCTGAGACACTGTGGGTTAATTCAAAACTTAGAGCTTTCAAAAAGCAAAGTTCTTTGTCTCTGCGTCTCTTGCAAGAGACTCATTCCAGCATCATTTCTAACTCAAATAATTTTGGATGTCAATTGTGTGTCTTTAATGAGCCTAGAAATTTTCATAATTACCCTTTTTTTCCAAAGCCATAATTATAGGTTCGAGTATATGCTACAGAGAAGAAATTTAAATAGCACTTTTTACACACTTAGGCATTCTGTTTCTTTCTCCTTTCAATAGATGAATAAATAAATAAATAAGCATTCCAATTATCCTTCCATTACCTTTCTTTTCCCCTTGAGGTAAACACTAAGAGACAAGACTCTAATTGTCTGCTGCCTCATCACCAGGTCACCAGTCCCACCCAGCCCATCTCCCTGTCCCTTCAAGGCATCTTTGCTTTGTCCCTCCGGTTCAGAGGGAAGGTCACCATGAAAGGTGGGACAGGCTTCCCATCTCCAAACACAATGCCGGGGAGAAGGTGGGAAGGGTTGGTTGGAAGGCCCAGGCTAGCCCTCAGCATACCCACAGACCTGCCACAGGGGTGCAAGGAGCCACAGCCCCAGGGGGTATTGTAGTGGACCACAGCTTCCTAGACCAGCCTCTTCCTGTGGAAAAACTGACTCCCAGTGGTACTCCATGGCCTGCCCTAGCTCCTTGGCATGTATTTGAATTTGCATATAGGTAGAGGGGCCCACTGGAGACAGGACAGGGACCAAGGAGACCACAACCCTTGATTCACTCCCTCATTCATTTGTTCATTCTTCACTGGGCATCACTATCCTCCTAGAATTCACAGCCAAGCAAATCTCTCTCCTCGTTCATACTTATTATATGCCTGGCAGAAAATTTGCCCCAGGGATCCGAGAGAATTGAATCCTTTTCCCTCAGAGCTCCTCTACCTCCTGCTAAGTACCACCAAGTTTGGCAGGACTCCCGGCCCCACCTCATCCTCAGCTGAGAGCAGGCAGGAGGGCTTTGCTCCACGCCACTCTGGCTCATCCTCTCTGAGCCAGGTCAGTCCGGCCCTACCCAGTGGTCTTACTGCTCCATGGTCCTGGAACACTCCCTGGTATTCCTGGGTACTGAGTTCGTGCTGGGCACTTTCCATGTGTGGCTTTCATTCTACTCTGCAAAATTGCCCCTGAGTACAGATGTTACTGCTTTTTCCAACGACGAAACTAAAGCTCAGAGAGATCACATTTGAAGCACACCATGGGGCCCTGATCCATGCAGCTCTTCCCTGGATTTGCTTTGTCGTGGCAGGCTAGTAAGTGAAAGCGTGTCTTCCTGGGTTAGGATAGGCTATTCTGGCGAGGAAAGGGCAGAGATCCTGCTCTCAGTTGGACTTTGGTATTTTTCTCTTTCTAAAATGACGAAGGTCATCCTCCCTCATATTCCGGTGCTGCTGGAAATTTATTTACCTGTGAACCCAAAAGCCTGTGTGTCCTGGGAAGTTTGTGGCAGGAACAAAAGCATGTGGCCAGCATCAGAGGAGACTCCCAAGAGTGTCTGTCCTACAGCTGGAGTCCAAGAGGAAACAGACACCTCCAGTGCCAGCGGCAAGAGGAAGGTGGCAGCACGGCTGCCTCGAGGTGGGAGGCCGGCCAGAGGAGAGCCCTGTGGGTGGGAGGCAGCTCTTGGTCAGTGTCCAGCAGAGGCTGAGGGAGAGGGCTCACCCAGGCCGAGGCATGCATCGTTTTGGCATACCAGCCCCAGAAGGGTCAGACTACTTCAATCCTAGCTCACCATCCTGCAAAGCCAGCTGCAAAAACAGAAAAAATAATCCTCTGGTCCTAGGAGACCTAGCAAGTTAAGTTCACTGTCAAACTACTGAGAAAATACTCTTTGTTGGGTGCTAGGTCTTACTGTCATAGATCTTATATTCTCATAGAGGGAGACTGACAACAAGCAAGAAAAAAGTAAATAGGGCAATTTCTGAGAGTGATGAGCCCTGGGAAGACAGTGACTCCAGGAGGGGAAGGTGGAAGCTTCAGACTGGGTGCTCAGGGAAAGCCCCACTGTGGAGAGGACCACTGAGTTGACCCATGAGTAATAAGCAACAGCCAGCTCTGCAAGTATTGAGAAAGAGTGGTCCAGGCAGAAGGACTGGCTAGCACAGCTTCCTCAAGGCCCTGGCAAGCCTGTGCTTTTGAGGAGCAGAAAGTTGCGAAGGGAGAAGCTAGAGAAGCTGAAAGGCATGAGGAGAGCGGGAGATGATGGGGCCTGAGAGGTCAGCTCATTCCGGCTGCCAGGTGGACGATGAATTTCTGGAGAGCAAAAGTCAAAGCTGGGAGAGGGGAGCTGATAGAGTTCTGATTTTAATATCATTTGCAGCCATTTCCCAGAACCATTTCCCATCTCTAAATACCTAAGCAGTATCCTGCCAAGAGGGAGGCTGGCTTCATCTTCATAGACCTTAAGGTGAAGACTGCTTGAAGGTTTGACCTTCTACAGCCCTCTCTCTGTGGAGGCCATGGCCAGGGCTGGGCCTCTGGAAGCCTGTGTGGGCGGGACACATCCGTGCAGCCGGTGGCTCAATAAAAATAGTAAACGCAGCACACCAGGCCACCCAGGGGACCAGCGTGTTTCATCCAGAAGCCAAGAGCCTCCTTCGCAGTCCCTGTCTCCACTCAGGCCTGCTGTGGCCCTGCCCACTGTCGTGGCTGCCTGGCTTCCTGTGTCTGGGAACACACACCCGGTACGGCCGCAAAGGTAAGTAGTGACCTGAAGCTCACCACCCACATCCTCCTCACCGCCTTTCAAGTGTGTCTCCTAAAGCATCTGGTAAGGAAATGCTCTTTCTCCAGAATGTTCCATCCCACTGGACCCAGAAGGCTGCAGGACAGAAGGTCCAGAAGGCTTCTCTGGAGTTGGGCTTCATATGTACTCCACATGCTGTGAGTCAGAGCAGGGCTCAGGGCAGAGAGAAGGGAACTCTGGGGACCCTCAGTCAGGCTATGGATGGAGCTTTACCATGACAGCCCTTCTTCCTTTCCTCTCCCCTCAGACCCTGCACGGACAGCAGGCCACGTGGCGGGGATGGCAGCCGTGTTTCCTCTCAGTCACCACTCTCCTTGACTGGCAGCAGCTGCTTTGCAAAAGGTATAAACAGGGCTTCACGTCAGGCCTTTTTCATGAGGAAAGAATGAAGTGATAGATTAGTGGCGTCTGCCCTGAGCACAGGAAAAGCCTGGAGGCACCCGTGCCTTTATTTGCCAATCCTATCACGGGCTGACAAGTCTGGAGACGTCAGAAAGAGAACTAACATACGACTCCATCTTCCTCTGTGTAGCTGAGTGTCTGGAAGGCTGCTGGGTGGCTTGGTGGAGCCAGTTCCCAAATTCCAACCCACTCAGGTGGGGCTCCCAGCACAGGTCCTACCAAGAGAACTGCCCAGCACTCCCCAGGCCTGATCCAGTCCTTTCCTTGACTCCGAACTCCCTAACCATATGAGGACTAAAGCAGGTTTCAAACCAAAATTTTCTTGGGCAGGCATCCTCCCCAGCAGACTAAGCAGCTTCGGATCCCTGCTAATTCACAAGCTAAGTGGTAGGAGTTTTAATTAAATAAAACTTAAGGAAAGTTTAACATTAATAAAGTCTCAATATTTCAAGCTATTAAAAAGTCTACTCACAAATCCAAAGGGGAAAAAAACTATGTTGAAAACACATCACGGAGACAAACATTTTGGAACTTTGAGATGACTTACTTAGATTGAGCTTTGGATTTGAGCTTAGCTGGTCATAAGGTCCATTTCCAAAAAAAGAAAATTCAAAGGTATTTAGAGGCACTTTCCTCCTTGGGCCTTACATTCTAATCCAAATGGTCAGGCCTCAGCTGCAGTTGGAGACAGGCTGATCAAACCCAACTCCACTTGAAAACAAATACACATCTCTTAGTTGAGTGGCAGGCTTAATGAGCAATTACATTGCATTTTAATTGCTAGATTATTAGCAAAGACAGCATCTCCATGGATGACTGCAGTGCATGTCAATTCGGAATGAGATCCTCAGCTATGTAACTTTTTCTAAACAAATGCTCCCATGCAGACAGGGCCGGTTCAGCGGGCTCTCAGGGGTGCTGGGTGGTAGTTGTTCTTTGCCCGTAGCTTCTTTGCTGGGGCACTTTTTAATAGCAACTAATGCTCTGAAAGGACCAAGTGGGATAGAATTCTTTAACACTAAAAAAGCCTTAACAAACCCATCCCAGATGATCTATGTCTTCACCTGCATGAACGATTCTTCAAAACAGGTTTAATCAGCAACCAGATAAAGCCATTCTCAGGCGGTACCTGGGTGGCTCAGTTGTTAAGCATCTGCTCAGGACCTGATCCCAGGGTCCTGGAATCAAGCCCCACATTGGGCTTCCTGCTTGGCGGGAAGCCTGCTTCTCCCTCTCCCACTCTACCTGTTTGTGTTCCCTCTCTTGCTGTCTCTCTCTGTCAAATAAATAAACAAAATATTTTTTTTTAAAAGCCATTCTCGGGGCAGCATATTTGACTTTCCAAAGAGCACCAGCCCTCCTGGATGGCTGCTTTGAAATAGGACCCACTTTCAGACCAAGGACTAATATGAGCTACTGTCCGTCTCTTCTCTGAAGATAGGTCAGCTTGAATGACACGGTATGAGTAGCCCTGGTGTAGGACTCTGGATTTTTCTGAGCCCTCCGGGCTGCTGCAGGTAAAGAGGAAGAGCCCCCTCTAAAGCAGCCACATGGAGCAAGGGGCAGATGATAAATGGGTGCCACCTCAGGGCAGGGATCTTCTCTGAGCCCCTGTCCACAGCTTAGCCCTCAGCTGCCTACTTTCAGCTAATCCTCTTGCTATCCCAGGTGGTGGAATTGCTCTGGCATGGAGGCACGAAATCCACATCCAGCACCTTGGGTTTTAAACATTCTGCAAAGTTGTTGGGGAGGAAATAAAGACTCCTGCAAAAATATCAGGGTCCTTTACAGGATGACCAAACCAGTCACCTAGTTTACTTGGGATTTTTCTAGCTTTAGTGTTGACCAAAGTCCTATTTCCCAGAACACCCGTCAGTGTCCAGGATGGCTGCTCAGCCTGTTTCTAAACGTTTGAGGAGCACACGCCAGGTGCCTCAAACAGTGCCTTCCACGTCCAGTGAAGTGACTGGAGAAACATGGAGTTCCCCTTGCTCCCACCCCACGCTGCCTGCAGTAGGACGGAGCGCCAGACTGCAGTTTCCCCGGACAGACGAGCGCCATCGGTCATCCTTGCCTTCGATGGCCCAGCCCCTGGGTGAGGAGGCATCCCCTCACACGGAGCTCTGAGTAACAGGAATATCTGTGAGTCAAATTTATGTTTCGTGTTTCCACTGGAGTTAACCTTTTAACCCTGGGAGTGCTTAATTGCCTTTCCCAGGTTTTGCTTTAATAACCAGCTAGACTCTTGCCAATTTTGGCTGGATTGAGAAATACTGGATGTGTGACTGGAAACGGAAAGCTCATTACTTGATACTTGATACAGCCTGTGCCAAATCTTTAATTCATTAAATTCATTCATTGTGGCATCTTTTCCTAATGACAGAGAATCCTTCAGATGTAAAACTTCTCAACTCAAGGGGTATCTTCAAAGCTGAATTTTTATAAAAATGCCTTCCTCTAACACATATTTAGGGGGAACTCCCGGCCATAAATTACAGGACAGCTTTGGAATTCTTGGTCTCCCGGCCTCTCCCAGAGGAGCTCCGTCTTTCTATTGGGGCCTCCCAGGCCCCACACTCCACCTTCCAAAGTAAGCACAGAGTAAGGTGCAGACATCTGGTTCCTGTGTCTGGATTCAAAATTGATCTGCTGGGTGATTCTTGGCAAGTCACTTAACCTCTCTGAGCTTAAGTTTCCCTAATCCTGGTTCACTAGACACCCTCATGGGGAGGGGGCGGGTGGCCAATTAATGAGCAGGTGTTTTAGAGAAAGGGGATTCGGCCTATGGTACCGCAGAAGCAAATCCCAAGGAAAAGAATGGACAGGTGGGGGTGGGGAGCAGAGGCAACTAAGAATCACAGCACAGCAGTAGCTAAATTCTCCAAACCGTAAGTGGCTTGAAGCAGGAAGATGTTATTTCTAGAGTCACTCATTTCATTTCAGGGCAATCAAATCTTGCATAATTTCAGACAGTGTGTCACTGCTCTTTACGGCTCTCTGGAGCACATTCCCTCCAGAGAGTCTTCCCCTATTCACTTTGGCCCATGCTGGCTGTATCCTTTCCTGAATGTTCCATAGCTCCTCATGAGTCTTGTCCCTCTTTGATGTCTTAGGATATTCATATGCAAGCTCTCCCACATTCCACATACTTTACAAATCTAATCCCCTTCTGCCTTCTCTTACACCAACTTTAAGGGTTTGGTGTTATTGCCTCCATTTTGTAGATAAGAAAATCGAGGCACGGAGGTTTAGCAACTTTTGGGTGAGCAAATCATCCTAATTTGTCCAGGTCTTTCCTGATTTTAGCAGTAAACGTCCCTTGTCCTGGAAAACCCCTCAGTCCCAGGCAATCTAAGTCACCCTCATTTGAACACAAATACCGCTGGCCCAAACCGGGGCTCTTTCTCCAGCGCTCCCTGCTCCTCTCCCTCCTCCATGCTCAGTCGGAAGCCCCCAAGCACACACAGACTGCCTAAGGACAGTGGCCAGGTCTTCAACCTTTGTTGTTTAAAAGGACACAAAACAGAACGGGACAGGGTGTTTTGGCCAATTTGACTCCTATTGATGCCGACTCCCACTGAGAGCTCAGCCAGGCACAGGTAGGGGAGGCAGGTGGTGAGAACATCCATTCCCAGTCCTGCTTACTGCGCCTTTTGCTGCACACGTGACAGAGACTCCCGCTTCTCAACGGACTCACAGTGGCCCACAGGGGCAGCCTACTTTCATGAGCCCTATTCCACGGGATGAATGTTGTCTGTTCGTGCACAGTGCTGGCCTTTAGCCTTTGCTTTTCGTATGTTTACAATCCACCTGAGTGTTAGAATCAATGTTCCCTAGCTAACAATTTCCACATTCCTTCATGGAATCGGTTCTTGAGTAATTTCTTTCCACTAACGTTATTATTTTTTTTTAAGTTGCAACACACTGTTCCATCACAGGCACCTTCAAAGACATCCCTGCCACCCTAAGTAAATGCAAGAACACCCTAGTTGCTCAGGCGTGATTACAGGGATGTCTCTGTAACCTAGAGATCAGGCCCCCAGTAAGGAGAACCTCTCAACTATGTCCAGGAAGACTATGCAAAAAAGCTGCAGAGAAATGAGTAGCTACCAGCAGGTCCACACTGCACAAGAAACACACTTAGGACAATGCAGACACAACAGCGGAAAGGTAATAAAGAGGGGGAAAAGCATCTTCAGTAATGGGCATGGCGGTCAGAGGCCCAGTTCCCACACAGCCAAACAGCCCCACCTTCTGCAGGAGCCCTGGAAAACAGTCTTAAATACAAGAACCCAGGAAAATCAAGTCTATTTATAAAGAGAAGCCTGAATCTTTGTGAAATGATGACTTGCGTCTGAGGTGCTCTGTTCACTAAGCAGGGAAGGGAATATATCTCTATAAAAACAGT
>PITA01018085.1:0-41466 GCA_004023965.1 Spilogale gracilis | reverse complement strand
TTTTTTTTTTTAAAGATTTTATTTATTTGACAGAGAGAAACACAGCCAGAGAGGGAACACAAGCAGGGGGAGTGAGAGAGGGAGAAGCAGGCTTCCCGCCGAGCAGAGAGCCCGATGTGGGACTCGATCCCGGGTCTCCAGGATCATGACCTGAGCCGAAGGCAGTTGCTTAACCAACTGAGCCACCCAGGCGTCCCAGCAAAGGAAGCATTAAGAAAATGAACCAAATGTGTCTGGTTCTACCCAGACACATTACTCGGGTAATTCAGGCAAAAAGCCCTGGTTTGGGCGTGAGTAACTCATATCCATCAAACCAGATAATTACTTTCTTTGTCAGAATTTCCTAGATAATCTCCTCCCCTTTGTTTGGCTAAGAGAACCAGCCTCACATCTGGGGCCTGCTTGCCAAACATGATTGGGTCCTTAGAGATGAAGGGCACAGTGTGAACGATTTTCCATAAACATGTTGGCACATGTATTAATTATGACAAGGGGGAAATGTGCCCTTGTGTTCCATCTGGGAGGATGATGCTGTGGATGGGGTGTGGAGAGAGGGGACACGCTGCTAGTGGAAACACAGGAGCTCCTTCCCAGCAACCTGTGGGGTCCAGGCTCCAGGCTGGGCATATTGCATGAGAAACTGCATTTAACCCTTTCCCCGGCTCCGAAAGCAGCAGCGGGGAATGAGAAGCACGTGGATTTAGAGCCAGGTATTTATGAATTTTATTCCCTACGCCGCCATACACTGTGCGAACGAGGCAGGCAGCTCGTCTCTGCCCCATGGAAGTGAACAAGGGGGCCTTACAGTGCATTGGGAGAAGTCTGCAGTGTCCCAGCTGGGAAGCACCTGCCAGGCCACGGCAGGCATGTGACAAATGGTGGCTCTGGGGTCACATTTCACAGATGAGGCTGCTGAAGAGCAAGGAGGGGAGGAAACCACCAAGGGCACATTGCTAGCTGACAGCCGAGCTAGATCTGTTTCCCTCCAAAGGGCAGGTGTTTTGCTTGGAGGTCTTTTAACTCAGACCTTTCCCAGCATCTCTCACAGCAGCTCGATAGAGGTCTTACCTCCAGGACCTGCAAGCAGGTTGAGGACATGATTGTGTATTCCATTTCTGTACCCTCAAGTCTCTCATACTGCTCCTTGCTATATAGCTACCCAGAAATTTTGTTAAACGATAGAAGAATTAAGAAGAGCCTAGAACAGGGGTGCCTGGGTGGCTCAGCTGGTCCAGTGTCCGACTCTTGATTTCAGCTCAGGTCATGTTCTCAGGGTCTTGAGATTGGGCCCCACTCGGGGCTCCACACTGAGCATGGAGTCCGCTTGGGATTCTCTGTCTCCCTCTGCCTCTGCCCTTCTCCCATTCTCTCTCTCTCTCTCAAAATAAAATATTAAAAAAAAAAAAAAAAAGCTTCGAATGGATTAGCTGGGCTGAGTCCAGGTAACAGTGTAATGGGTACCCAGTGTTTACCTGTGACTTGGGGTTGGGACATGAGGGTCCCTCACACCCAGGGGACGTTTGAACTCTTTCTGACACCTGCTTTCACGGCAGGAAGGGGAACGGCTGCGGGAGAAAAATCTGTCAGAGGCAACAGACATCACCTCAAACAGAAATGGCATGAACAGGGAGGCCGAAAGGAAACTTGAGGGGAAAAAAGAAAAGAAAAAAAAAGATCAAATGGGAGGATGGACAAGAACATGTTACAGAATTCTAGAGCCTGCAAAAGAGGAAGGAATTGTTCGTGTCCAAAACAGGTGTTTATAGGCCGGACAGCATCCTAGAACAACAGTTAGTGGGGTTCTTGTTTGGGTTTCCCTGGGTTGTGGCGAGAAGGCAGTAAAAACAGAGTCCAGGCCCAAAGCTCCCTTAATGAGCCCACAGACAGCTATGGGTTTAGAAGAATAAAACCCACATGGTGGCCCCACCCCCAACTCTTCGCTGTGCGCGGCTCAGATTTTGAGACCCCAGGGAAGCAGTGCCCTCCACCCCAGAGGAAAGCAGACTCACTGAAAGGAAAACGCGCCAGTCAACTCCACATGGGCAGGTGTGGTGGGGGTTCCGGCCTCCTGGCCTTCTCCATGCTTACTGCAAGCCGCCATCTTTCTTCTGAAGGACCAAGCCCTCACCAGGCAGGCCTGACTAAGCTGGAGTGACCCTCCACCCCTGCCCGAGCCCCCCGCTCGGTGGTCCACCTCAACCCAGCCCGTCTGGCCTAGCGCCTGGTGTGGTGTAGGCCATGTGCCCGGGAGTGTCGCCTGGAATGAGTCGGAAGCTCCCCTCACGTCCCTGTCTCAGGGCTGCCGGTGGGGAGGGGCTGAGGCAAGCCTTCCTCTTTGCTTCCAAAGACAGAGCCAGGACCAGAGCAGACCTGATAAGGAGCTATCGGTCTGACCCGCTCCAGACAGAAGGCAAAGTCTGCCTCTGGGCAAAACGTCAGCTCCTGCCCCCTGACATGGCCCAACTCTCAGCGGCCTTGCCCCGGCCTGCTGGGAGACGTCACGCTGCTCCCAGCCGTCACTGCAGGGCCCTCCGAGAGCGGCTAATTAGGGTCTTACCTGGCCAACGGCAACCTGCAGTCACAAGCTCACAGCTGGCTTCCTATTATTCCCAGTCCTTCGGGGACTCTGCCTCCTCCCTCATAAATGGCATTTGACTTCCTTGATCTGCATAAACAAAAATTCCGTTTTATCCAAACAGCAAAACTGATTGAAGAAGGTATTCTGTATAATGCACTCTTCTTGCCCCGATGAGTCAGACAAGACACATATGTCCCCTGATGTCAAAGAGTTAAGGACACGGGGGGGAGTGGGAGAAGACAGTGGTACCCAAAATAGTCACCTGGACACACATGCTGGTGAAAGAGGTCCTTCTGGGTGAATCCATTCCCAAACTGGGCAGGTAAACAGAAAATGGAAGGGGGCACAGTAAGATGCCTTTTTACCTGCCGTAATGGTTAATTTTATGTGTCAGTCTGATTTGGCTAAGGGATGTCCAGATAGCTGGTAAAGCATCATTTCTGGGTGACTCTGTGAGGGTATTTTCTGGAAGGGATTTGTATTTCAATCAAAGACTCACCCTCACCACTGCAAGCAGGCATGATCCAATCCACTGGGAGCTTGAATAGAAAAAAAAAGGTGGAGCAAGGGAAAATCTACTGTTTGCTTGAGCTGGGACATCCGTCTTCTGCCCTCAGACATTGTCATTCTCAGGCCTTCAGGGTTGGGCTGGAACTTATACCATTGGAAGGCCCAGGTTCATAGGTTTTGGACTCATACTTAAACCATCAGCTCCCCCTGGTTCTCAGGCCTTTGGACTCAGAAAGAATTCCACCATCTGGATTCCTGCTTCTTAAGCTTAAAGATGGCAGATGTCAGGACTTCTCAGCCTTCATAATCATGGGAGCCAATTCCTAGAATAAATTTTCTATCATCTATCTCTATCTATCTATCTATCTATCTATCTATCTATCTATCTATCTATCATCTAGTCTATCTATCTATCAATACCAAGAGAGAAAATGAAGTCCTACAAGATTACAGACTGCCTGACACCTTCTTAAAGAAGGTAAAGACAATTAACATTGAATAGATACACTCTAGGAGGACGTATAGAGGAGACGCTTACACACAGATAATGTGAAATTATATAAAAAGGAAAATAAGAGGATGCGCCCAGGCGCAGGACAGTGGTTACTCCAGAGAAGAGGAGGAGGGGGTGGCTCACACAGCTGGGCGCAACCCACTCTTAAGGCCCCGCATTTCCGGTTGGGCGGTGGCTTCACAGGTGTTTATTCCATTCCTTTAAAACGGTCGGCAGGCTGGGTGTAGGTGTCTGGAACCACCGGAGCCACACCCAGAGCGCCCGGGCCCAGACCTTGCCGGGCCTTCCAGATTCACTGCGTTCTGTGGTTTCCTCTCCCGAAGGAGATCAAAGGCTGGGCGGGAGCAGGGGTGTGGCTACTTCCCGCACTCCTCCTACAGGGCTGGAAGAGGGGGAACTGCTTCCTATTGCACCAATCTGCCCATCCCTAATTGGTATCTCTGAACTGACAAGCCTTTCACTAGGAAGGGTAAGTATTCAAGGGCTGGAGCAAACCCCGCCCAGCTTCTAGAACATTGACCTGGTGTGAAAGTGACCCCCAGCAGGGCCCCAGGGCCCACTGTTTCTACAGAGATCATGGCCTAACCTCCCAGCTCAGGTTACCTCCAGGGGCCCTGTGATCTGATTAGCTTCTACCTCTAACTAATGCCCTTGACCTCTGGCCCCCCAACTTTCTGGCAAGTTCTACAGCTTGGGCTGCCTTCCTCAGACAACTCTGCCTCAGAATGGCCAAGAACCACAGGCTATGCCACACCGCTCCCGCCGCTACACACTTGTAAACACCCCACCCAGCCTCACCTCCTCCCCTCACCACCATCAGGGTGGGTCTCTGCTCTCACGCCCCCTCCCGGGCCCTTGACCACACCTTCTCCCAGGGCCTCGCCCTGCCAGCCTTTCCCTCCCACCTTCAGCCCCGAATCTTCCCATCTCTCTCTCAAAAGACTCCTTCCCCTCCATCAGTCTTTACACAAGCTCGGGTCTTGACCAGCCTGACAAGGAACATTCCACGATGATCATCACTTTCCTCCCCTCTCCTTCCAAGCGCTCAAAGAAAAGCCCACACTCCCGGGTGCATTTGCCGGTTTCTGTGCTCACTTACTTGAGATCTGAATTCTGTGCCGCCCGCCCCCTCCCAACTCACTGAAATAGTTCTCAGGGCTTCAGGGCCCTGTTGTGGGCCAAAGGAGGTAGAACACCTTCAGTCCTCCCCTTGCCTGCTGGGCCCTCTTGGAGCTCTCTCCTCAAACTCACTGCTCCACCCACCCCCACAGGCTCGTGGGCCTCCCCGCTTCCCTCTTGGGCTGTTTCTTCTCGGAAGCCTTCTCTCGTTTGCCCCTAAATGTTGAGGGATCTACCTCTTCTTCCCCTCTACTCCATCTCCTTGGGTAATTCAACTGGTAGTTGACTCAACACCATTTGCTGATGAGTCTCAGTCCCATGCCTACAGGTGCGAGGTGCCTTCCCTCTGGTCATAGCTGCCTGGACGACCTACACCTTAAGCTCACATGTCAAAAATGGAATGCGTCATTCTCCCCAAAAACTGAGTTTCCTCTTCTATGTCCTCCCTCAGTGGGCCCCGCACCATCACAACCCATGTGAGGTCCATTCCCGATTTCTGCCTCCTGCTTTTCTCCCCCACTACTGAATCAGGCTCCAAGTCCTACTGAGTTTAATTCCCAAGGATCTCTTCCCACCATCCCTCCCATCACCCTAATTGGGGCCTGAGATCTCCAGCTATTCTGCTAAAGTGACCTCCTTTTCCCCGTACCTCCCCAGTTTCATCCTCTCTGGAGCCTGAGCGAGTTTCTACGCCCAGTCTCTGGCCACACCACTCTCCTGCCCCACCCACTCTGCACTGGGTGTCAGGGTCCCCAAGGTCTTCTCCAGGTCTCCCTCAGCTCCCTGACTCCCTCCCACCCTCCCATGACGTCCGCTCCAACCCACACACTCGAGGCCTTCTGGCCCAGGGCTCCTGGGTCCTCCTCCTGGCCACCGGACAACTAGTTGACTTTAGGCAACAGGCTCTACTTATTTTGGCTTCTATTTCGCATGCATGATATTAAAGCCGCGTTTCCATCTTAGATTTATTTCTTGAGCAGACACTTCTCAGAGTCCTGGGGCTCCGTATCTTGTGGCATGTACGGCAACACATGTCCAGCATGTCAGAAAGCAAAACACAAAAAGCATAAAAAAGAAGAAAACAGAGCCCATATTTATTCTAGCAGTGGAGCAAAGATACATTTCTGGCTCTTGAAAAATGGAGCCTGTCATCAGGCAAGATAGATGGGTTTGAATAAATTCGTCTTTGTGCAGCAAAATTCTACAAAATATGCATTAAAAAGAAAACAACAGAACATAAAAACGTTTCAAAGTACAACCGCGAAGAGCTTTTTAAAAAGATTTTAAGATTTTACTTATTTGACAGAGAGAAACACAGCCAGAGAGGGAACACAAGCAGGGGGAGTGAGAGAGGGAGAAGCAGGCTGCCCACCGAGCAGGGATCCCGATGCGAGGCTCCATCCCGGGTCTCCAGGATTGTGACCCAAGCAGAAGACAGACACTTAACGTCTGAGCCACCCCGGCGCCCCAGCAGAGAGCTTATTTACAAAATTATTAAAATCGGTAGTTCAGATCTAGATGCCCCTCCACAAAGTGAGAAAAAACGTCCACATGGCAGGAGCCACTGTCACATCCCCGGGGAGCCCCGAGCATCGTGGAGAGAGCCTCAGATGAGGGAGGATTCTGAGTTCATATGTGCAACTCATTCAATGAACCCACATCTGTCCCTTAGTATCTAAAATGGATGTAAGTATACCTACTTTGCAGGATTCTTATGAGGAGAAATTAAAGGGCCTCTCACTATAGTAAGCATTCAAGAAATGGGATTATTATTATTATCAGAGGGTAAAAATGAACAGCATTATTGACAATTAAAATGGAAATCATAACAACTCAAAGGCAGCATGGCCTGTCTAGTGAAGGAGCAAAAAGACACCCAAATTCACAGAAAGGCTTGAATAAGAATATCATAGCAGCTCTATCCCTAATTTCCAAAACCCGGAAAGAGCCCAGGGGTCCATTAGCGGATACACAAATCATGGCATATTCATGCAAAGGAATACTTCTTGGCAATAAAAAGAATGATTCACCCATAAACATGAGAACGTGGGTGAATCACAAAACCGTAGCACTGAGTGAAAGAAGCCTTACACGGATGATTTCATAATGTATGATGCCACTTATATGAGATTATGGAACTCTAGGGAAAACGAATCTATGGTAGAACAAATCAAAACGGGGATTGCTTTCAGAGGCTAGAGTCGGAAAGTGACAGGGAAGGGACAGAAGGGAATTTTCAGGAGTGGTGGGAATGTTCCGCATGGTGAGAGGGTCTCAGCAGAGGCACACTTGAGACCTGTGCATTTCATTTTGTGTAAGATTTACTTGACACAGAGAGAGAGAGTGAGAGCATAAGCAGGGGGAGGAACAGAGAGAGAAAAAGAGGGAGAGAGAGAGCAGGCTCCACACTGAGCGCAGAGCCTAACACAGGGCTCGATCTCATGACCCTGAGATCATGACCTGAGCCAAAATCAAGAGTCTGACGCTTAACTGACTGAGCCACCCAGGCACCCCCAGGATTTTCAACACAATTCCAAGCTAGTGACTTAGGATGCCATCTCATCAACTGGGGTGTGACCTCCAACAAGTCATGGAGGAGGAAGAAGGAAGAGAACGGACAGTCACTCGGGGTGATGGCCAGGGCTGGAAGTGGCATGCATCACCTCCGTCTTCCAGCCACCAGGACGCAATCAGTCGCCCCATCCAACTGCAAACGAGGCTGGGAAGCCTGGTCTTCCTGTGTGCGTGGGAGGAGAAGTGTGAGCGGCTGGCCACTTTCTCCCCCGCCACCCGAGAGCCGCTGGTCCCAGTCCCCACATGCCTAATCCTCTTTACCTTGGTTTTGTTCTGTTTTTCTTTCCCATAGTCCTATTTTTAACATGACGTGGACATTTATTGACTGCGTTGTTGTGAGTCCTCCCCTACAAGTGGTGTCAGCTCCACGAGGTCAGCGGCTTTGTGTGTTCTGTTCACGGGCCCAGAGGAGTGCCTGTGACGCACACTTGTCAGCGAGATGTGTCCCGGTGCACGTCAAGCCACGTGGGGCCCACGCCTTCTCTCTCCCGCTCCATCCTCCCCCCAACACTTGCCTGCCCGTGGCCTGGCCATCCTTCAAAGGTCAGCCATGTCCCTCCTCCTCTATGAAGTCCTCTGTGACACCCTCCACCTTTCCACAGAACCGATTGTGCCTTGCTTTGTGACACAGTCACACCTTTTGTCAACTTCTGCTGTGCGGTTATCCCGCTACTTCCCAGTTGTGAGTTTGTGGGTGTTCCCGATGCGATGGTGAGCTCCACAAACAACTGGCCATAGTAAAGACCTCCTGCTGTCAGTCGGATGTTTGGACGGATGAAAGGATGAACACTTGGACAGGCCAATGTGTCCTTCATAATTTGGACCCTCTTCAAAATGCTTCAGATTGGGGGCACCTGAATGGCTCAGTCGGTTAAGTGTCTGTCTTCGGCTCAGGTCATGATCTCGGGCTTCTGAGATCCAGCCCCGAATCAGGCTCCATGCTTGGCGGGGAGTCTGCTTGTCCCTCTGACCCTCCCTCCGCTCGTGCTCTGTCTCTCTCTTAAATAAATAAATTAAATATTTTAAAAATAAAAAAGGGGCGCCTGGGTGGCTCAGTTGGTTAAGCGACTGCCTTCGGCACAGGTCATGATCCTGGAGACCCGGGATCGAGCCCCACATCGGGCTCCCTGCTCAGCGGGAAGCCTGCTTCTGCCTCTCTCACTCCCCCTGCTTGTGTTCCCTCTCTAACTGTGTTTCTCGCTGTCAAATAAATAAAATCTTTTAAATAAATAAATAAATAAATAAATAAATAAATAAATAAATAAATAAATAAATATTAAAAATAAATAAAATGCATGAAACGTGAATGTGACCTGGGTAGTGGATGGTAGTGTTACATTTGTTCACGGTGATGAAGGCATCGGAAGGTGCAGCTATGAGTGTCAGAAATAAATCCTGAATGACTCACCGGTGAACTCAGAAGATGTAAGATTTACCTTACAGTCAAATTAAAATTAAAAAAATGCTTTGGGGAAGAAGGATAAATGAAACAAGATGGAAGAAGGCCAATAACCGTTGAAGTTGGGCGCTGAGTTCCTAGATATCCGTTTTGTTGCCTAAAGCAGGGGAAGCAATAAAGCCGCCTGCATTCTCTCAGTTCCTTGGAAGCCGCCCCCCCCAGCCCCGGTCCAGATGAGGCCTTTCCCGCCTTTCCGGTCCTGACAGGAAGCCATCGGTGTAAGCACAGCGACGCAGACCCGAAAGCAGGAAGGCTCCCCCTACACAGCCTGTCCTCTTTCCCAGGCCATGTGCCCATCGTGCCCAGTGAAACAAGGGCAGATGGGCTCTCATGCAAAGGCGGAGAAGGGTGACCCGCAAACATCCTTCTAGCACGTCGGGGCTGGCTGGCAAGGGGCTCTTAAAACCCACTTGATTCAACTCCATTCTGAACGGAATCCAGGAATCCAAGGTTGAGTGATAGAAGAGGAGGAGCGGAATGAAAGCCCTTGCCTGGGGTCCCTTGAGATTTTCTCCCCACTGATTTACCTACAAAAAGCATCTACGTCTTACCTTTTTTTTTTTTTAAGATTTTATTTCTTTATTTATTGAGAGAGAGAGCACAGGGAAGGGTAGAGGGGCAGGGAGAGATAATCTCAATCAGATTCGGTGCCAAGCACGGGGCTCAATCCCAGGACCCTGAGATGACAACCGAGCCCAAGCCAAGAGTCAGACGCTCAAACAACGGAGCCACCCGGGGCACCCCTCCTCTACACTCCCCTTCTCTCCAGCCATCAGACAGGTAGGCCTGGAAGACGGAATCCTCTGGGCTGCTTAGGTGGGTGGATATTTGTGAAACAATTAAATGTGGCTCACAGAGGCAGTACGACTTCCTAAAATCCATCAGAGTTCCTCGGAAAGCTACCCGTTTACACACGTATCGTAGGAAGCGCGCTCGTGGAAAGATGCACCCACCCGAGAAGAAGCCTGCTTGTTCTCTGCTGTGTGTGCACAGGTCAGACGAGACTGGCCAAGCAGCTGCGTGTGTTTTAATAGAGCACTCGGCGTTGCTCTACCATCGATGCTAGCATCTGTGACTGGCGGCTCTCCCCAGACACCCAGTGTTCGCCCTCCGGGGCTCCCGACGGTCCCAACGCCAGAATCGTCCACTTCATCTGCAGATACAGGGCGTGAGGCCCACAGAGGGCGAGGTACTTGCCGGTGGCCCTATGCCCAGCAAGGGTTTGACCCAAGTCTGTCCAAATCACGGCATACCCTCCTTCCACTCCGCCCAGCTGTGTTTGACAAATCTGAATGATTCCGGCCAAATTAAGGTCACTCCTAAAGGAGCCAGAGACACCTGTCATCTTGAAACGAGACAGCGGACCGAGGAAGATGGAACGGTGCATCTCTGCCTTCCAGGCAGGTCTCTGGTAGGAAGTCCTGCTGTAACAGGTGTAGCGGCCCTTCCAGGCTCCCGCTGGGCAATGGGCACGCGGTCGGTGATGGCCGACTTGAGGGGGTGTAATTCCTCGTTCATGGTCCAGGTCACCCGGTGCCCGTCAGAGGCCTGAGCCCGAAGTGCCTTACTCTCTTTTCACCTGTAGCAGCGGAGAAGAACCCAGAGAGAAGAAAAGGCAACAGTTCTATCCCTCCTCTCCTCCAGGGACATCCTTCCAGAGCAGGGGGTCACCTCCCAGCTCACCTGCCTGCCTCCTGTTGAGCACCCCTCTCCCGAGCCTCACTCCAGCCTGATGCAGAAACACACACACACACACACACACACACACACACACACACACAGTGCCAAAGAAACGAAAGGCCAGGCAGACTCACGGTTTACTCGGTATCACCCGGGAAGGAACTCCAGAGACTGCATTTGCCTCCTGGAAAAGAATGACATAAAGTAAAAGATATTTGAGAGCATGTGCCCACACAAAAATCTCTGTGCAAATGTCCAGATTCACAATGGCCAAGACAACAGAAACAACCCAAGTGTGAATCAGCAGATGAACAGAAGGGCATGTGGCGTATCCATAACGTGGCTGTAAGGAGGCAAGAAGCACAGGCACAGAGGCTGCAACACGGTGAACCTCGAGAGCATGGTGTTCCGTGAAAGGCCCCATACTGCGTGACCCCAGGTATAGGACATGTCCACAAGTCCACAGAGACGCAGAAGTAGACTAGTGCCTGCCCACAGGGGCGGATACGGGGTTTCTTCTGGGGATGATGAACATGTTCTAAAATTAACGGTCGTGATGGTTGTGCCATTATTTGAATATAGCAAAAACCATTGAATTGTACCTTCTAAGTGGGCTAATTATGTAGTAGGTGACTATATCATAACCAAGCTGTAACCCAAGTTAAAGAACAAACGCGAAAGTCTCGAGACCTTGATGAGACCAATAGCTACCTGCTGCCTCTCTAGGACATGTTCCTTTCAGAAGCCTCGGGAACCACGGGAGGTTAAAATACATGAAAGAGGCTCTCTTTGGACAATCTTGCGAGTGACCCATCACAAAAGCCCCCAGGAGACCCTGCTCAGGAAACACAGTGAACACAGGTGGGCAGGAGTGCTTGACACCGGTGACAGGATCCGGGATGAGGGGACCAGGCAGACCTGTCCTTCCCAGTCCTGAAATGCAGGCAGGTTCCTTAAGCCACAGCTTCATGTGTTGATGGAGAGAGAAGGTGAATGAAATCACCTGTGTGCTACGGGCATTCCGAAAGGTGTTCTGCTAACACAATTACGGGGCCATCCAAACCGAAGACCTGAACTTGGCAAAAGTTGGCTGACAAGAGGGAAGCATTTATGTTTTCCTTTTTTTTAAGATTTATTTTAGACAGAGGGAGAGAGAGTATGGGGGGGGGACAGAGGGAGAGGAGAGAGAGTCCCAAGGAAACCACCATGAGCACAGAGCCTGATCTGAGATCACGATCTGAGCCGAAACCAAGAGTGAGACGCTCAACAGACTGAGCCACCCCGATGCCCCAATATTCATGGATTCTTTGAGACCGTTCATCTCAGCATTCTAAGCATCCCCAGTGGAGAGATTGCAGGTCTGGTCCCCAAGGTGAGGTTGGCAGGATTGCACAAGGTGTCTGTGTGTCACAATGATGGGTCACGCCAATCGATCACTCATGTGGCCTCGCCTAAAACCTTCCCTGCATTATCTTGTTTTTAATCATCAAGTGTGCACCGAATCTGTACCAAATGCAAATACTGGACTGGATTCCATACCAGGTACAAAAGGAAAAGTTGAGTCTCTATACTCGAGGAGCTCAGAGCAAATCTGTGTCAGGTAGGCTGGGCTCTTGTGTGTCCATTTTACAGATGAAGCAGTTGGGGTCAAGAGAGTCTCACTGACCTGCCTAAGGTCTCATAGCTCTTTGGGGTCATAGCAGAGTTGAGACTAGAGTCTAAGGGTCCTGAACACCAGCCTTAGGTCTTCTTCCGGTGGCTCTGGGGTTCTTTCTCTCATAGACACAGAGCAGAGGTTGAAGGCTCTCAGTAGCACCATGTCCCTCACAAATAGCCACTCACTGAACACTCATCAGGACCTGCCACGTCATTTGCAGGGACCAGCGCAACACGAAAATGCGACCGTCTTGGTCAATCACTAAGAATCTCAAGATGGCAGCAGTAGAGCAAGAAACCAAGCTCAAGGCTCATCAAAGTGCAGGTCCCTGAAGCCACCCGTGCCCCACGTTCCTGTCACACAAATGCCCGGATACACAGAGCAGACGTATCTCTGGGAAGCCCTGCTCTCTGCCTTCTACCAGAAGGAAAGTCTGCTGGGCTGGAAGCTTGCTCTGACCCCACAATCAGCCGCCTGCCCTATGGCCATGCATCCCTTGGGCCAGCCGACCCAGCGTCCTTCAGCATTTCCGACTTTGCAGATTGGCAATCTCTTGGCTGACACGGCCGCCCCGTCTTTACATGAGAACCCCAGTCTCCCTTGCCAAGGTTCAAGGCAGGGATACATAGATCCGTGAACTCTTCCCCCAGGCACTGACATCTACTCAAACCTCAAGTGCTTTGGGCAGGGGTCTCAGAGTGTCACTCGCCTTATGCAACTGTTTTCTCCCCCAGAATGTAGTGGGGCAGCTAGGGGTCTTACAGAAAGCCAGATACTGCAGGCAACCCCTAATCTCCCTTTTTCTCCATCATGCAAGCCTTGTTTCGTCTGAATAATAGGTACATAGGAAGTGCAGACAAGCCAGAAGAAGGTACAAGAATTTCAGACATCAGAAAGCTCATTTTGTATTAATTGGGCATCAGACGCAGAGAAAAGTGGACTGATCAATGCATTAGCTATGAACCTTGATCAAGTCATATTCCCGCTCTTACAGTTTGGATCGTGTCCCCTAATAAAGATAAGTTGAAGTCGTGACCCTCGGTGCCTCAAAACGTGATCTGATTTGGAAATGGGTTCTTGCAGGTGGATTAAGATGAGGTCACGCTGAAGTCGAGCAGGCCCTTGATCCCATAGGGCTGTTGTGCACATGCATTGTAGACACAAAGACACACACACAGGGAGAATGCCCGTGACGGCGTGGGCAGAGATTGGAGCGATGTGTCTACAGGCCGAGGGATGACAAGGTTTACAGAAAACCACCGGAAGCACCGAGAGAGGCAAGGAACAGACCCTTCCTCACCATGCTCAGAAGGAATCCCACCCAGCCCATGCTTTTTTTTTCAGACTTTCAGCCTCCAGAACCATGAGAGAATAAATTTCTGATGTTTTCAGCCACCCAGTCCGTGTACTTCATTGATGTCCTTGTGTGAAACATAACGGGGGCCTGGGCTGGCATTCCCCAACGGCCTTCCCAAGCCCAGATTTCTGTTACCTTGACCTTGATCCCATCCCCACCTGAACCCCAGAAAGGAAACCCTCACTCAGGTCAACCCCGCTTCGTCCTTCATTCAGGGAGATTTCTAGAGCCCAGAAACCTGGGACAACACTCTCTGAAGGCATGCTAAGATCTTCCCCACATGGGACCAACAAATCCACGGGGAGAACAGAGATCCGGACTCGGCCACAGGATCCAGAGGGAAGCCTCACTGGCCAGAGGTCACAGCCACAGACCAGCAATGTCTATTTGGGGTAGATACGTACATACATGTTGGTACGTATGCATGTGTATATTTCGGTGTGTATATGTGCGTGAATGTCTATTTACGAGTATTAGAATGTCCCTGTGTGTGTACTTACTGGTATGTACTTACATGTGTGTCTCCTGGCACACACACACACACACACACACACACACACACAGAATGTTTTCAGGTGTACTATACAGCCTCTGGTTTCCAATCCCCACCCCTCCCTTTTGCCCTACACTAGGTCCTTCTCTGAACTTAATTTGTATTTTGGGGTGCAGGGCTCTGACCCAGCAGCACCACCTCCTGGTCACCTCGTATTTCTGGCAGAAGCTTAAAGGCCACCAGCACTCTGAAGAAGATCTTGTCCAAGGGGAGACCTCAGGGGGATGTCAGGATCACAGGGTTCTCAGATGACCCCAGAAGTCCATTTGCAACTCTAGAGATGAACTCAAAAAGGTCAGAACTGAAGTCAGTGAATCCAAGAGGTTGGGGAAGGCTGAACCCCAAAAGAATCTGGGTGATCTGGGAAGAGTGGGAGAATCTACAATACAGAAGGCAGGATGGGAACTTGCACTTCCGTGGCTTGATGTTTGATCTGGCCCCAAGCTCTTGCTCAGCCCTATTGCCCACCATGGCCATGCCTCTGATCGGAACAATAGCACAGGGTGTGGGAGAGGTTTCCTTACAGGGTGGGGGAGTGGAGAAGAGGTAGGTTAGGGGGAGGGAAGTTTCCAGTGGCTCCCAGGGCTGGGATGCTCAGGGTTCAGGGGAGTGAGCGGGCCCCTCAGGGACCCTGGAGTGCAGGAGAATTCTAGAAGAATCAAGCCAGGAAATCGGACCCTTAGGACATGAAAAGGCTCTCCCAAGGTGGCTCACTGGAACACGAGGGGCAAAGCTGGAGAGGAGCCCCGGAGCCCCGAGTCCCACCAGCTCCAGCCATGTGAGCCCCAGATCAGCACGCACATGGGTGGTAAGTCAGTGAGCTCCCCACCACCGGCCACATCTTCCCAGCGTGAGCAGCTGATGGTAACAGTCCTTCCTCACTGCAAGTGGGCAGCTGCCTTCCCAGGGTCCAGTGCTGCCTTTGGGGTCCTCAGTGCTTTCCTCTCCCAGAAGACAAGCTCCAACTGCTTGAACACTGCCTGCCTCTGCTGGGAGGCGAGTGAGCCTGGCATCCTTCCATTCTCTTCCCAGCCAGGCTTCTGGGAGTCCCCAGTCTCCCTGCTCCCCTGCACTGGGTCTCAATCCTTAGTTGCAAAATAAAAACGTTAGAAGGGATGGTTTCAAAAACCTTCCACTATCCTCTGAAACTCAAAAGCCATCTAGCTAAGAGACTGCCAACCTGAAAGGAGGCTGATGAATAAGTAAATATGTGAACAAAACCCCTCAGTATAGAGATAGGAATAGAGTAAATATAGATGTACACCAACACACAAATACACATACACATGCACACACGCGTATGTTTCACCGGCAGGGGCTGGGAGCAGTGAGCCCCTCGACAGCAAGGAGCATACACCTCGCCGAGATAGTGACTTTAAATTCTTTTCTCCGCTAAGGGAACTGCGGCCCTTTGGAGAACCGGCTGATTCCAGGACCGCAGCAGAAAAAATACAAACTGAGCTTTGATATCCTATCGTACCAGAAGGCGAGGGGTGCTCAGAGAACAAGGGGGCACGTCAGGAGGATGCAGGAGCCACCCAGGGGCTCTCCGTTGGCCAATCTGAGACAAGTTGAGCCCTAGATCGATGATAACCCCCTGAGTAAACAGGAAACCATGAGGCCATGCAGCTACGGATGAATAAACTGCAAGTCTGATGAGGAACGGGGCAGTCACATAGTTTCACCTAGCACCCCAGAAGTGTTTATGGACTGCAAAGGGGAAGAAATAACTCTCCAGAGAAGAAGCCTGGCAGAAGCCATTTAACCAAACGATCAAAGCCAGCGTCGTCTCAGTGAGACTCATGGAAGTCACTGGCCATTTGAACAGCACTCGTGGGATGTTCCTGCCAAAGATATTTAACCTGAATCTAATCACGAGGGAACAGTAGACACACCCAGAGCAGGGGAGGAAGGGGGAATCTTCTACAAAATAACTGGCCCGGAATCCTCAAGTGTCAGGGTCACAAAAGGCAAGACTGAGGACCTGCTCCAGACCGAGGGAGAGTCGGGACGCCTAACAGCCGGATGCCACCTGCAGACTTGAGCTGCATCTATTTGCTCTCAGGGAACAACTGGTGGGAGCTGAAAGCCGGGGCCGCCTCGTGCCCACTTCCTGACTGGGAGTGACAGCCATTGCTAGGACTGGTGGGAGCTGAAAGCCGGGCCGCCTCGTGCCCACTTCCTGACTGGGAGTGACAGCCATTGCTAGGACCCAACGGGAGAAAGTCCCTACTTGTAGGGAATATAGTGACGTAGTCAGGGGTGACGAAGCATCAGGTGGACAACTCCCCCTCAAATGGCTCCAGAATAAAATACGTAATTTATGATCAAGCTTTTCTATAAATTGGAGATTCTCTTTAAAATCTTAAAAAATAAAAATCCATGCACACCTATGAAACTCTGGCAAATTCCTGAAAAGAGGAGAGCAGGGCTCTCTTCCTTCCAATGAGGAATTCTAACCAGGAAAACTCTTTGATTGCATGAGCCCAACACAAGAAATCCGGCCTGTGGAGGGGGCTTCCCTGCCCCACTCACGTCTTCCTGCAAACGCTGACAGGGCAGACTTCAGGAAGTCGGGAGATGGGCACATCTGGAAGCCCAGGCCTGAAGCATACTGACATTTAGGGTCACATCTGCTTTTACCGAGCACTCGCTGTGTGGGGTGGGCTTGGCGTCAAGTAGACCAGGCATTGAATCTTGGCTCACATTGGCTGTGTGACCTCAGGCAAGTTGCTTAACCTCTCTGAGCCTCAACTTTCTGTTGTGTAAAATAAAGACTATAATGTCTACCTGATCAGGTTGTGGTGGAGATGAGAGAGAAGTATGCCGAACGTCTGGTACAGTGCTGCTTTCCTGATTGGACCTTTGGCAGGCTGCCTCAGAATCCCTTGGGCATTTTTCCCGAATACAGATTTCTGCAATCCACTTTTAGAGATTCTGATCGAGTTCACTTGTCCAGTTTCAGCTGCACCGGCTTCACCTTTCCCACATCCCACTTAGACCAACCAATTTACAGTTTCCCAAATGCAGCACAGTCCTTCTTACCATCATGCTTCGCACAGAGCGTTCCTTCATCCAGAATGCCCTTTTCATTTGCCTGATTGGAAAACTCCCACTTATCCTTCAAAATCTGGCTGAAATGTATCCTCACTTGTTAAGCCTTTCTTCATCCCCACTCCCTAGTACTCCCTCCTTTGTATGACCAGTGGTTACTATATCAATGAAAAAGCACAATCACCCTCCCATTAGTGAATCTCTACTATGTACTTTACATTTTACATAAAGTATGCCACTTAAAAACAACCACACCAGGAACTAATTATTAGCCCCATTTTCCTGTTTACATAATGAAAAAGCTGAGCTTGAGTAGCTTGCAGCATGTCCCCCAACTGGCAAGAGGTGGAGCCAGAACTCGGACTCCAAGAGTCGCTAGCCCTTGTCACGATGAAGTCTTGGCCCTGTCTCCTTTCGCAGGTGTGAGTTCTGGGGCGTCAGTTCCTCTCAGGTCCTCAGCAGCTGGCTTACCCCTGGTAGGCAATCAGTAGGGATCCGTAAACGTTGGTCCCTAGGTCCCAGGTTCACGCCTCTTTCGGTCACACCAGGCTTTCTCTAGGCTAAGAGGCAGAGCTGCGCGCCTCTGAGGCTGGGAAGACCGTGTGCCTTCCAGCAGGGACTGAAGGAAGTCGCGCCTTGTCCCCTAAGGAAAGCATCGGCCTTCCTCAGGGTGCAGCACTCGTATCTACCAGCAGATGGCGCCGCCGCGCCGTGCAGGCCTTGGGCTGTTCCGATGGGCGCGGCGCCGAAGCTGTGATGATCATAACCCGTAAAATTCAGAGTTCAGGATGAAAGAATCAACGTGCAGCTGACAGAATAAACACAGACAGAGCCTGAAACATCCTGCGGCATTTCCCTTCTTGGGGGAAACAATATCCTTCCTGGTTGAGGCGGAGTTGACCAGCTAAGGCTCCGGGGAAACACCGTGGCTGGGCTTTCTGGAAAAAAGGTGCAAAGCTGCAGCAGGGGCCCACAAGCCCCTGGGCCCCCGGGAGGTCGCCTCTGCACCAGACCCTGTGCTGCGGTGAATGGGCCGCCGTGTCTAGCTTCCTGGCGCGGTCCCCTCCGAGCTGCGGTCACGGTGCTGGCGGACATATTCACAGAAGTTCAGGACCGGTGGGCCGCCTTTGAGGGGAGCCTGGGGTCTCTTCCTCTCCCAGAACCTTCTCCTCCATAAGCCAGAGTAAAGCTCTCTTCCTCCTCTTGGTATTCCATCCCAAGCCCTCCTCTCTCCCTCTGCGCCCTGTCCTTGGAAATCCTACCCACGTCCCTGGTCTTCGGTATCTGAGATGCCTTCAGGAGCCCAAATTTGAAGGTACATGCGTAAAATAAGGATGTAAACAGTGTGGAGGTGATTATACAGATCCGTGTGTGTCACAAAACTGCACAGAACCACACACACACACACACACACACACACACGCTGTTTATATCAGCTGGAGAATCGGAGTAAACACTGGAGGTCGTACCTTCCCGGCTTTGATGTTGTGTGGTAGTCCTCCCCGATATTATAACCATCGAGTGAAACTGGATGAAGGGCTCCTAGGACCTAACTGCACGTTTTTTGCAACTTCCTGTGAATTTGTAATTATGTTAAAATTTTTTTATTAAAAAAAATCATTATCTGCAGGCCTGTATTTCCATGTCCAGCCCATAATTCCATCCTGTGTCCCAGGCTTGTGTATCCAACGACCTTTCCAGACTCCAGATTCCAGCCCTAATTCCCGCCCTCAGCTTCCTCAAACTAGCATGGCCGAGGGACCCCATCACCCTCCCCCACCTCCCAATTTTCCACCCAGCTGCTGCCCCAGGAACTCGAGGCCAGACACCTGATGTGGGCCTCCCCTCCTCTTTCTCCTTCACTCCAGGCAGGTACAGAGGCCCAGGCTCTGCTCCAGGCACATCTCTAGCCTATTGCCCTAATTATGAACCTTTTTAAACACAAAAGCCATCCTATCATGTGGCTTCCAGGTGCTGTATGTGCTCAGGGTTTGCTTTAAAGTCTGATTGGTAGACATAGAGAATTAATGCAGGAAGTAACAAAACTCTCTCCTTGACCTAACCCTAGTCTGGCTCCCTGGGCCTCCAGACCTTGACCCAAGTGTCCTTCCCCGTGGGGCCTGTATCAGCAGCTGTAGCAAGAAACCTGTTAGGTCAGTTTAAAACCTCCAGCCTCTGCTCACCCTTGATATCTGAGCAGGTCCTTACCCCCCCCCTTACCCCAGGTGATGTCTGAGACCCCCTGGCCTGACCCAGGTTAACCAGATTCCCCTTCCCTGCCACTCCACCTCCCTCCCCATTCCTCTGAGCAACCCTCTGTCCAATGGCCGGCACACACCGGTGGACAGAAATGCCCTCTTGTCCCGGCTGCTTCCAGAATGAAGCCACTTCTGGCCGGAGCTCTCTTTTCCCCTCTCTCCACAGTTCCTGCTTAAAATCGATTTTGGCTCTTTAGCTACTGGCCAGCTCTGGTTCTCTGATGAGAGGTGAGGTAAAATTCGCTTCTTTCCTTGAATCAGGCCTGAGGAGCGGAGGGCTAGTGGGAGGGAGGCATTTGACTTCAGATGGACAGGCTGTGGTGGAAAAAGGTCTAAGCCATTCAGCCAAGTGGCAGAACCTGAACTTCCAGTTCAACCCCCAGTCTATTGGCTGTGAGGCCTCCAGCCCGTCACCTCATCTTTCCAATTCGGCTTCCTTTTCTGGAAAGTGCGGACAACGGTGCGTGGAAATCATGCTTCACGAACTAAACAAGACGATGTTTCATGTGACACAGGGTGTGTGCTCCACCCGTGACAGGCGGGCCTGGGACCTGGACCAGCCCCCTGGTCTGGTCTCCTCCTGTGTCTGGAGCTTTCCCCTCCCTCCTTGGTGGGGTGCTCCCCACAACGGTCCTCCCCTACTTGGCTGTTTTCTGCAATCTGGAATTCTTCTGCAGTTTGTTGGACAGAGGCGTGTGGACTCTGGAGACAGAGCTCAAATCCCAGCCGCCCAGCGCTGGGACCCCTGCGTGACCTCTTCAAGCCTCCACCTCCTCCCACGCAAATGAGCCTGACCATGCCCAGGAGGTTGTTGGTGAGAAAGTGAGAAGAGGCATCTGGACGGAACAGAGGAAGTATCCGAGGTTCCTGGCCATGAATCCTGGCTCCACGGGGATCTGTGTGACTCTGGGCAGGGGAGGTGGCATGTGCGCCTTGGTGTTCTCATCCATAAAATGGGTGCAGAAATGATGCGAAACAGTCGTGAATCCCCCTCGTCCCTGTGAAGTGCTCAGCCCAGCGCCTGCACATGATGGGCTCTGCACAAATGTTTTGACAGCAACACAAGCATGGTCATGGTCATTTCAGGAGGGTTCTGGAAAGCAGACGAGACCGGATGGGAGTGGCTGCAGAAAGCTGAACTGTGGCCAGGCCCGGGCACAGACTGGCGCAGAGCAAGCGTGGCCTGGTGCCAGGTGGGAGCTGCTGGAGGGGGCGGAGTGCGGGCGGTGCTGCCGACGAGGGCGTGGGCTCCCGCGAGGTCCAAGTTCAGCTGCCTCTCCCGTCACGCCAAGGGTGAGAGGGCAGGGGTGTGCGCCTGACCTCGCAGATCAGGAAACGGGCTGAAAACACCCCCAGCGCTGGAGGCAAGTCCGGAGCCCTCCTGGAAGCTTCTGTCAGTGCTCTTTCTCCTTCCCTCCTTCCCCTCTAGGAGAAAGGTGAAAGGTAAAGAAATGCACAGAGACGGAAGTGGTTTCCAGACTTCAAGCCTAGGGAGCTGGGAGCCCCGTGTTCAGAAGCCAGGAGGATGTGTTGGGCTTAGGACCTGAGAAGCCTTCCAGTCCTCACCCACCGCATCCCTGCTGAGACTCCTTGCCCTGTGGCCCCCCTGTGTCCCACCTTCCCATCCCTCCCATCCACCCCCCTACGCTCCCCTGTCCCCTCCCAGCAACGCCTGGGCTCGCTGTCTCCACCCCCAGAACTCCTGACCCCCTTCTTCAGGCCCCAGCAATCTGGTTCTGCCCCCACTCCTCCCTGGAGACCCTAAAATGGAGAGACTGTCTCCATTCTGACCCGCCCGCAGCCTGGGAGTATTGGGTCCTCTGGCCCTCTTTCTGGAGACCCTCTCCTCCTGGGCTCAGGGACCGATGCTCTCCCCACGCTTGGTGTTTTCTTGGTCTCTGTTGTGTCTCCTCTTCCATCAGCTTCTAAAAGGTCGGTGGCCCTCAGGGGTTTGTCTTTGGTCCTTTCCCAGCTCCATACCCTCACCACCCACCACCAGCACCTCGCCTCCTGCCTGAGCCAGGAGTGGGGTGGGAGCAGTATGGAGGTGGGTAGGGGTAGGGGTGGCGGTAGCAGGGGGGCGGGCACCGGGTAAGGAGCGGGAGGGCTGGGGGCGGGGTAAGACTTAGGCCTTCCAATCAGATCCCTCCCCATCTGGACTACCAGACAGGCAATTTCTGGTTCGCCCATAGGTGTCGGGTCCACGGTGGCCTTCTCCAGAGATCTCTGACCTCTCCAGGCAGTGGGTTGCTCCCTGCCCCCTGATGCCTCACTCCACTACAACGGGGGAGGGGGGATGGGGAAGGGCCTCAGCTGGTCTCTGCGATCACTGGATCTCTCGGACAGGAAAGGCATGGCCCTGCCTCTCTCACTTCGGTCCCCAGTGGCCCTGACACACAGAAGCATAAGTGTTCAATAACAATAAAAATGTCCAAAGCACTTTACATGCCAGGCACTGTGCTGAGCACGTTAGTCATCGTTGCAATCCGCTGCCCTACGTGGTTGGTACTTCAATAGCCTTATTTTGCAGCGGAAGAAATTTGAAATCAGATGAGGGGTTCTGGCGAACGACAGTCAATGAAGGAAGCGAAGCAGGACGAATGCTTGCACGCTGCCATCCACGCCGAGCAGGGCCGCCGCCACGCACCGTCTGCCTTGGCGCAAATCGTGTCTAAAAGGACAGACTATCCCCCATGGATGCCGATGCCCACAATATGGGAGTTTCGGCAGCCTGGAGAGTGGAGCCGCTATCAAAGACACCCCACGCATTTCTGCTGCAGACACCCAGACCAGGATGGCTTTCAGGATGAAATGCACTGAGGCTCTGCACCTGCTGGGAGGGCGGCCCCCATGCTCCCTTATAGCAGCGGGGACAGGGCTCCCGGGACCCATCGCCACCTCGTTCACTGCTCCCCCAGCTCTGCTGATGGCTCAACTGGGAAATTGGGGGGTTCCCTGTCACTTGTGCCATTATCATCTGAGAAACCCTGGAGTGAATCCCCTCCTCAGGCAGAACATCCTGTGACAGGTTCTGCCTATAAAGAGCCCATGAAGTCAATGAGGAACAGCGCTCAGGGCCACTCGCCCGTCCCTAGCGTGGTTCCCCTGGGCGTTGTGGGGACTCTGGTGATGGCTTAGCAGCTCTTAGCTCTGCCAGGGACTAGACAGGGCCTACCGCCCCTCTGGAAGTCCCCACACACCTTCTAGTACAACACCATCAGTACGCCACCCAAAGCAGGAGGAGGAAGAAGATTCAGCTTGGCTTAACTAGTGATTTGGGGTTAGAAACTTGACCTTTCTGGGTCCCAAGCCCTGTAGGTAAATACCCAATGACCAGCGGTCATATTTTTTTTTTTTTTTTTAAGATTTTATTTGAGGTGGTGCCTGGGTGGCTCAGTTGGTTGAGCGACTGCCTTCGGCTCAGGTCATGATCCCGGAGACCCGGGATGGAGCCCCACATCAGGCTCCCTGCTCGGCGGGAAGTCTGCTTCTCCCTCTCTCACTCCCCCTGCTTGTGTTCCCTCTCTCACTGTGTTTCTCTCTGTCAAATAAATAAATAAAATCGCTTAACCAACTGAGCCACCCAGGCGCCCCGAACAGTGGTCATTCTAATCTTGGTTTCCTTACAGATTCTGTGATTTAGGGCAATGCAATTCCAGACCCCGTGCTCCGCTCTTCCCCTCTGGGTAATGGGACGGTAACACCTCACAGCACTTGCTTTGGGGATGAAATGCGCCAACACGCCTCAAGGCCAGGGGCAGTGCCTGCTGTGAGGGAGGCACACAGTTCGCGTGCGCTGTGATCATCCTAACCGCCAGGTCAGGGTCTGGGAGGGGAAACAGGCCAAGCCAGTTGAAGGAAGGGAGCTAAACCTCCATCCACTCAGCAGATGTGTGTCCAGCGCTCCCGGGTCAGGCAGTGTTCAAGGCTGGGCCCAAAATGGCCCTGCTCTCATGCAGCGAACATTCTGGTGTAGAGATTGGATATGTGGGGAGGGGACGTTAAGTCTAGTAAATTTAAAACAATAGATGTTGTGTGCTTTGAAGGAGAGGAGCCCAGCCCTGAGTGAGAAGCCCCTCGGAATCCATGAGGAGAGGGTTGGGCTGGGCCCGATCCCCACGGCACCATATCCGCATGTCCACCTCCGCAGTCCTCTGAGCTGTGTCTCCCTAAAACCTACCTTACCTTAAAGAAATGGTGGCTCAGAGAGGTTGAGCCACTTGGCCAGGATCACACAGCCAGTTGCGGATAGATTCGGGAAGGTCAGTCCCAAGCTCCACTGAATGGAACTCAGTCCACAGCTTCCTACCGCTTCTAGCTGGGCTGACCTGGAGTGTGGCTCTAGAAAGGCCTCCCCTGAAGGGACAGACTCCAGCGGCCTCTGAGGCAAACTACTGCCCGTCCCACAGCAGCGGGCCCTGACCACGAAGAGGGCCAAGTCGTCCAGACACAGGAAGAGCCAGCGACGTGCTCACTCGGCCTACGGACAGACATTGCTTCAGGCCCCAGGCTGAGACGAAGGTTGCTGGAGGATCCAGAAAAGGGGGAAAGATGGCAGCTCATGTGGACCGCCTCTGCCCCAGCGCTGTCTAGAAGAAGAAACAGAAACCGCGAGGGGGCAAACTGCAGAGCTAAGATCATTCACGGGCGGCTTCAGGGCCTGATACTCAGAAATAACTGCTCCTTTTTCCATCCCCAGTTATTTGAGAAAACTCTACCATAAATGGCTAGTTTTGGGGTGCATTTCATCTATTGTTCATGCATTGAATATCAGAAGCCCCAGGTTCCATGGGGCCCCCAGGATGGCTCTAGGACCTCCCCCACTCCTGAGGTCTGGCTCCACAGGCTGGGCAGGAGAAGCCAAGAGGATAGGCTCTTCTGCACCTGAACCCTCATCCTCAAGGCTGGCTAGAACGCAGGAGCATGTCCAGTGATGAATAGCTCGACCGCTTTACCTCACTTTAGTAAACTAGAACATTCTCTCCGCCAAGTTTCATGGACCGGTATAGGGCGTCTTTTTCCCTGGCATGAGCTGAGCCCCAAATACTCAGCATGAACTTCGCTTCTCTTTTCTAGGCAGAGGGGAAATTAATGACAATCTGTAGGGAAGATGTAAGGAAGAGGGTCAGAACCCTGCCTTTCCCTTTTCAACACAAGCCCCAAGATGCAATGATTATAAGCAGACATTCCGCTCTGCATCTGTGTGGACTACAGATTTAATCCTCTTTCAGGAGAGGAGCCTCAGAGATGTTGCATACATTCACTTAAGTGCACCTGAGAGTCAGTCCCAGGATTTTTCTGCCCCTGGAGTCCTGGTTCTTTCCCCCCGCCAGCCCCCGCCCCATGCCAGGTCTTCAGGAAGGCTGTCTAGGCCCCCGGCCAGGCAGGCAGGCTCCTTAAGCACCACCGGTCTCTGGGGACAGTGGATCCCTCCTCTCCTGCTGGGGCTTTTGCAATTTTATGACTCCATCATCGATAAGAGTGTGTTTTAATGAATGGCCTTTGGACAGCAATTCATCAATTAGTTAAAAATTGCATCTGATTGACTTTCCCATGAGGTTTGGCTCCAACCACTTTCCGGAAAGAGCACCAGCTGTTCCCTTCACCTTCATCGGTCTCCATCTCGCTGGCTGGGTCACGCCTCTGGCCAGAGCAAAAGAAACCGACTTAGGACTGGGGAGAAGAGAATGCTTTTAGTTCATTAAATCACACTCCTTTTCTAGGTCATTTTTCTTAAATAAAATGCTTTAAAATTCAAAAATGAACCAATATCACCCAAATGGCATCCAATTGCATGATGTCTTGTTCTAACGGGCTAGTGGGGACACATGAAGGTCCAAACATGATGGGTCAGCTGTGGAACAGGAATGGCGGGGTGGAGAGAAGTCAGCCCGCCAAGCACAGCTGGGTCCCAGGAGGAGCCAGGAGCCTCTCCCAGATGCTCGGCCTGGGAAAGTGGTCACCAGGCACCCTGGCACCCTCTGGGAAGTTACCCAAGTCCTGGGCTGTTGTTGACCATCGTCTTCTCTTCTGGGCTAGTATCTTGTAACAGGGATGGACAGAGTTCAACCCAATAACCATGCCAGTCTTAGACCACCCTCCACTGGACTTTTTGCAAAAGAGAAACATACCTCCCTATTTCTTTAAGGTACTACTATTTGTGTTATCTTAATTGCAGCCAAGTTCAATCTCAAGAAGCTGAGAGTAGCCATACAATATTAAGGAGGCATTGGATGACTATTGCACGTTAAATATGAAAAAGCTCTGGGAAAGTATCCTGTCCACCCTCTTCTGGTCACATCTAGGGAAATTGATGCCTGTAAAGAGGAAGGTAGGTCCCTAAGTTCACCGAGATAACTCATGTCCAACTGGGGTCTCATCCCAGAGTTCTTTCCACAGAGCCACGTGTTCTCCTCCGGATCCCTTCTCCATAGCCCCTCTACTGTACCTTCTGCCCACGGAGGTTGGCCTGGTCTCCCTGGTCTTCTGGCTTCCATTTGGGCTTAGCCAATGTGGAGGCCAGGTAGAGACTAAAAGGAGGGAAGGAGGTCAGGGACTTTATTCCCTGTGGGTCATGTGGGCAGGCCGTGTCTCCTTTCCAGGTGGCCCTCTCCCTGCCACTCTGGCTTCCCAGATCCTGCTAATCCCTGACTTTTGGCCTGCTGGCATAGCCCCGGGGTCTGCATCGTCCCTGTCGTCCCCCCACCCGCCCCTGCGGAAGCAGGGGGAACCCACCTCTACTCAGTCACACACTAGTCTAAACCCTTCGGCCCATCTCATACCTTGATCTTAGCTTTTGAAACAAAATCAGAGGTTCTGAGCCCTGATGCATATTATAATCACTTGGGGAGGTTTTTAAAAATACTTAGTGTCCAGGGGCGCCTGAGTGGCTCAGTCAGTTAAGCATCTGTCTTCGGCTCAGGTCATGTTCCTGGAGTCCCAGGATCGAGCCCCACATCGGGCTTCTTGCTCAGCAGGGAGTCTGCTTCTCCTGCCCAGACTCCTCCCCGCTTGTGCGCTCTCTCTCTCTCTGTCAAATGAATAAATAAAATCTTTAAAATAAATAAAATACTTAGTGTCCAAATCTCACCCCCAGATATTCTGATGGAACCCGTTTGTCCCGGTCCAAACAGGAAGAGCTTCTCAGGCTCCCAGGTGACTCTGATGAGGATTTGCTGAACATCAGAGCTTTAAAAAACCAAGGACTTGAAACCTGTGTTCTTTGATTACAATATAATCCTCTTGGAGCCATGGAAACCTCAACTGTGGAAGGTGAAAGGGTGAGGAGGAGAAGGTAGGGAAGGAAGGAGGATGGGAAGGAGAAGCAGGGTTCATGTGGCTCATTCATAATGAAAAAGAGCAGAGAGCGTTCTCTGGCAGCACCAGCAGCTCCTGGGGAGGTAAAATCCCCAGCCTCCCGGTGTGGCCAGCGACCTCCTGGGAGGACTAGAGCTGCTCTGCAGCACCGGTGGAGTTCTGGCCTCGTGATGTCTGAGCCCGGTCCCCCAGCCTTTCTGGAGATGCTGCGAGTTATCCGCTGGCCTACAAATAAAGTCTTGTTCTACTTGCATTAGCCAGAGCTGGATTCTGTGTAGAAGCCGAGAACCTGATTGGTGCTGGAGCCTGAAGAATGAGGAAGGATGGAACTGAGGCTTGGCAGCAGCATCCGCGAGCGGCAAGCAGGGAGGAGCAGAGCCGCACGCTCGCTCTCAAGCCGTCCTGCAGCCTTGGTGGTTTATTGCATAAACCGGAGTCACCAGGTCGTTAGAGGGGGCCACAGGATGCCCGACCCCGATCCTGGGAGAAGTGCCAACTCTCGGGCCTTGCCCCCAGACAACTGCATCATAGGCTCCACGTTTGGAGCCTGTATTTCCTGTTTTCTTTTTTTTTTTTTTCCTTAAGATTTATGTATTTATGTGAGGGGGGGAGGAATAGAGGGATCTTCAAGCCAACTCCCTGCTGAGTGGAGAGCCCACGTGGGGCTCGATCTCATGACCCTGAGACCATGACCTGAGCTGAAACCAAGAGCCAACTGCGCCACCCAGGGCCCCTATTTCCTGTCTTTGGAATGAACCCTCCCAGCTGTGTTTGTGAGCCTCAGTTGGGCTGAATGGTAAATTCAGCCCCCCAGGTGGGCCTCCAGGATCAGTCACCAGTGCAGAGCTCATACGCTGGGAAGGAATGACAGCCCATGGCGGGCCAAACATTCATTCTATAGAGAGAAGTGATTTGCCCAAGACTGTCAGTTTCCCAGGGCCGGCGTGGAGAGAGCAGAAGAGTCTGGATCCAGGAGGGAGGGAGCGAGTGGTCATCTGGTATGATCGATCAGGCCCCACTAGGAAGACTAACAGCTCTGCTCATCTAAAGCAGAGAACGTAAGCCCCAGAGGTGGTTCCATAGATGGCGGAGACACTGTGAGAACAAACAGATGGCGTGGCCATCCAGGGACCCACGGTACCAGGGGCCCCTCCCCGGGTGAGGGCCATCCAGGGACCCACGGCAGCAGGGGTCTCCTCCCCAGGTGAGGGCCATCCAGGGACCCACGGCAGCAGGGGTCCCCTCCCCGGGTGAGGGCCATCCAGAGACCCACGGCAGCAGGGGTCCCCTCCCCGGGTGAGGGCCATCCAGGGACCCACGGCAGCAGGGGTCCCCTCCCCAGGTGAGGGCCATCCAGGGACCCACGGCAGCAGGGGGCCCCTCCGCGGGTGAGGGCCATCCAGGGACCCACGGCAGCAGGGGGCCCCTCCCCGGGTGAGGGGCAGAGAGGTCGCAGCGTTAGGAGAGGCCAGGCGCAGGGCTGAGCGGCAGAGGCGGGGGCCATGGCAGCAGCTGGAGGCACAGGTGGCCTGCGCCCTCTGTCCATCTCAGGGAGCTCACACCAGCCTCCGGCCCATGCACATGCCCATGCACACTGCATGGCCCAGGAAAATTAAAGAGCCAGAGATGCCTTCCACCCCTAGCATTCCCCACACCACCTAAGATACTGGCTGAAACCCAAGGCTTCCTACAGCCCCGGCTGGGACTCAGCTTCCTGTCATGCATTGTGTTTCTCAGCTTGCTTGTGGGGGAAGGCCAACCTGGCTGAAACTGGGTAAGTGGAATTCTAGAAAGCGCAGTGTGGAAGGCTGGAGACCTCTCTTGAAGCCAGCGTCCTCGTTGGCAGATGACGGATCTGAGCCCTGGAGAGGAGACACACCCTGCCCAAAGCCACAGCAGGACTTAGCTGTGATTCCACTTATCCCAGCATCTGCAGGAGCATTTCTCCTTGTAGGTGACTCATCTCCCAGGGGCCATGAATCAAGGAAGGAGAGTTGGCCAGGAAAAGTGCAAGCCTCCGCCGGGCTCACTCCCCAGCCTGTCTGATGGGAGAGGATGCAACGGTGCACAGCCCCGCAGGGCTCAGCTGACGGTCAGCAAGCAGGCCGCCCAGCAGCCCAGCATCAGCCCAAGCCGAGGGGAGCTCGGCAAGTCTGGGGGCCTGGCTCTCCCCAGGGTTCTACTGCTTGCCACACTGAACTCGGTGATTGTGAAGGTCACTTCTGGCTCCTGGATGTCATGAAATCTGTCAGCAGCTCACTGTTCTGCAGGACCGGCTGCATTCATCTCAGGACAGTGCTTTCAGCTCGGGCCGCTTGACCCTTCTGTCAATATTCAGCCCAGCTAAACAAGGCGGTGCCTTCCAGTCTGGGTCCCCAAACACACCATTTGCTGCGAGAACATTGGAAGCAACACACCTCCCGGCTGTGCTGTCAGCTTTGACTTCAGAGGTCCAAGGACATGTGACACTTTGTTCTCTGTAAGCTGACCAACGCCTGAAAAATCTAAAGAGATCTTGCTGCTGAACTCTTACAATGGTGCGTGAAATACGCTTTTCATATTTCATCCAAGTCTATTTACTTTCCCATGAGATAGGCAGATAAATAAAAATTCAGAGCATTCTCTTTGCAAGAAGGCATTTTTCTTGAGCTGATTTTTGTCTAGGAAAGTCAAGGTACTTTACATCCCCAGGCATGATCTAAATGTCTGGGTAGAAAGCGGGAGTTGGGTTTTAATTTTGTCCCGAAGTTTGTCCTTCAGCCACACACCCATTTAAAGCTGAGATTCAGTGTGTGAATCATGAAAAATAAGTGATCCGTTAGTGTGCACAAAGTATTTTGAAAAATGCATGCTCTTATCAGCAGCTTGGCCAGCAGTAGCTAAATGTTAGTCGTTCAGATAGTCAAGTTCAAATGCATTGTGTAGCCTGTTCTCAGGTCAAGGCACCAGAAATGAGCAAACAAACTATTTATATCTAGGCCTTAAGTTAATTGTTGAAAAACATGTTTTACTCTCCTCCTTCTGTGATGGTGTAACCCACTTGTGTGGTGGGCATCAAATGGTTAAAAGCAGAAGCGTGAAGAATGCTTTCTGGTCTGGGTAGGGTTTAGCCCTGCCTCTTTAGAATAGAAGGAAGAAGGCGCACCTGTATGGCTCACTAGGTTGTGGAGCTTGCTTAGGTTCTCTCTCTCCCTCTGCCCCATCCCTCGCCTACAATCCCGCAACACCCCTTCCCTCCCCGCTCTCATGCACACATGTGCTCTCTCTCTCTCAAAAAAAAGAAAAAAATAATAATAATCAAACCTTTAAAAAAGAGAGAGAGAGAATAGAAGGAACGACATGCTATAAAAATAGGTTTGTTTTCTTTCCAGGCGGAAATTCTCTTCCTGCAGCCACTTGGAAGATGTCTTCTGACAACTCGCCAGGGTTTCCTAAGGGCTCTATAAGTAGCGCCCCCCGCAGTCAGAGAGAGGGAATCAACAGAGATGTAGCTTAGAAAATCTTTAAGGGCGCCTAAGCGGAGGAGCCCAGATGTGCAAGGCAGCAGCTGGAGAGGAGGCTGGGGAGGAGGCCTAGGAGCAGGAGAGAGGATGCAGAGTGAAGCCAAGACAGACCGAGAACACAAGACCTACTGGACACCAGAGTGTGAGCCATGGGGCAGCGGACCCAGACCGGAAGGGTGGGTGCGCACACCCGGGACAGCCCTTCTCAACTGGGATCCCGATACATTAAAGTCGGATGCCTTAAGAAATCTGCTGTATGTTGCGGCTCTGGAGCAGCACCGCTGGGTAAGTGTCAGTCTTTAGGTTTCTGCTCAGGTCATGATCTCAGGGTTGTGAGATCAAGCCTGGCATCTGGTCCTTGCTCAGCACTTGAGATTCTCTCTCCTTCTCCCTCCCACTCACGCTCTCTCTCTCTCTAATCTTTTTTAAAGATCCATTGTATGTTAATACTGACGTGAGTCTGCACTATATGCACACACACATAAGGCATCCCGGGACGTAACACACTCAGACACGCGGACATTCTCACGGAGGAGCCTTACTGGACAGTCAGCGCTTACAAGGGAGGGAAGAGCAGGGCGACGTGGAGGGAAGAGCCCAAGTCACAGCGAAGACCTCAGCCCATCCCACGGCCCGTGGGGGCCCCGGACCTGGTTGACCCTCCAGAATTGTCTGCCTTGACAACGGGGGACCGAGAGTGTGTACCCCCTTCATTAACCGATCACTGGGTGCAGGCTGCCCCTGGGGAGGGTCTACCCTCGGATAAGATCACTTTCTCGAACTGAGGACACCTGAAGGATCATCTGAGGGGGTGAGCCACCTAACGCCCCCAGCAGCCAGGGAGTGAGCGCCTCAGTCCAGGTGTGGGCATCTCTTCTGGAAGCTCCGGAGACCCAAAAGGAATGGACCCAGAGCTGGTGGGAGTTCCGAGCCGCCCTCTCCCCCAAGACTGCAGTGAAGTCCAGGACAGCCTGTGTTCTTCGGGCCTCCTTTGTCTCAGCCTTGTTTTGTGACCCCCACCCCCTCCGCCCCAGCCCCCAGCAACCATCTTCAGGTCTAGGAGGCTTTATCAGAGCCCTCACAGGAGCTAGCAGGGCCTTCACCCCTCCCAGCACAGCCCCACCCCAGCCCCACCTCCTGGCTTCCCCCCACGTCAGTTCCCTGGTCACTCTTCGCTCTCAACTTTCTCCCCGCCCGGCGGAAACTGAGCAATACTCAGGGCGCCCGCTCCCAGCTGAGATGGAATCAGCTTCGCCCTTCCACCTGAACCAGCTCAACAACAGACAGGAGAATAAAACAATGACACTCAAGGCACAAGATGGCAGGTGGTGGAGGACAGTGACACCCAGGAGCCCGGCGACAGGTGAGGGGCCCTGCCATTATGCCGGCTGGCTTGGGAGACACACCTTCCTGGCTGTGGCAGCCAGAGGGGACCCAGGCTGAGCGCCGCCGCTTCTGTGACCTGAGGATGCACAAGTCCGGGGAGCCAGGTGGCTCTGGCGGCTGGAGAAGGACCAGCTAGGAGAGGACAACCCCAGAGATGTGGGACGGTCTCTTCAGGACTCGGCAGGGTACCCCTTGGCCCCAGCAGTTGAGGCAAAGAGATAGCAAATAAAACATGGGCTAAATGAAAATAGGCAAAGCTCAGAGAAGTCCATGACAATGAAAATCAACCAATCCGGAATAAGCGTGGTTGGTGTTGGGGAAGACTGCCCCAGTGTTGGAGGCTGTAGGAGTTGTGCTAGGGCTGCGGGAACAGATCGTCACGGAGCGGGTGGCTTAATCTACAGGAAGTTCTGAAGGCCGGAGGTGCCTCAGGGTGGGGGGGTGCAGGGGGACTCTGTCCCAGGCCCCTGTCCCAGCTCCTGAGGGCTTCTGGATGACTGTCTTCACATTGTCTTCCCTCCACACATGTCTGTCTCTGTGACCTCGTTTTAATTTGATTGCCTGGGTGAAAACACTCTCTTCAAAAAAGGTCGCTTTCTGAGGTATTGGGGCTTAGTTCCTTGTGGGGACAGTTCACACCATCATGGATCTTAAATGAAGTTCCTGGCGTTAGCGTAGGAAAGGAAGAGTGGACAGGAAGTCACAAAGCCCAGATTCTAGTTTTAGCAAGAGAGTAATAGGGGTTGAACTAGAAGAGGAAAGGCAAATAGGGTGTACATTCCATGATGTGTATACATTCATTCATTCATTCATTCATTCATTTGTGGATGGCATGGGATCTGCTCCTCATCTACTCAAGGAGTACTTAACGATTGATTTTAGAAGATATGGTTGTGAGTATTACCATCAATATTGAATATCAGCCAGAGCACCTGGGTGGCTCAGTTGGTTAAGCATCTGCCTTCAGCTTGGGTTATAATCCCTGGGTCCTGGGAGTGAGTCCCTGATGGGCGAGGAGGCTGCTTCTCCCTCTCCCTCTGCCTGCAGCTCCCCCTGCTTGTGTTCTCAAATAAATAGGTAAAATCTTTAAAAATAATAATAATGATGATGATGATGAATATCAACTAAACATCCATTGAGCAGGCTTTTGTAAGATCTCTTTTTCCTATAGCCAAGAGCAGAAACAGAAAGAGAAAGGTGAGGATCCAGCCCCCAGATTTTTACTAGGACATCGATGTGAAACAGCAGACGCCTTATTACATTAGCTTCGTTAGTTCAAATGGCCGAGACCTGGATTTCTCTACCTTGGCACTACGGGCTTTTTCTTGTGGTCGTAGGGGCCTGTCCTGGGCATTGTAGGATGTGTCCCAGCATTCCGGGCCTCTCCACACTAGACACCAGTGGTACCCTCTCCCGGAACATCCGGACACACCTCCAGACATTGCCAAATTGGCCCAGCTGAGGACCACCCATCGAGACCCCACAAGGCAAGCCGCCTATAGATTCTGTTCTAACTGGATCTTCATGACTCTTTCCTCTGACAGTTCTATCTTCCCGTAACAAGAAACCACTTTGAAGGACCACATCACAGCCGTGACCCAAGCTGCTATGACTGCTTCTCAAAAATAGAAACCAATTAAAAATCTGCCATGGACAAGTACGACTGAGAGTCAGCTCTGAGCTCTCCACTGAGTGCTGAAGTGGGCAGACTTCAGGGTCTTAACCGCACAGGCGTTCCTGAGGCAGGCGGCTCAGGATGATGGGTAAGTGCTACCTTAGCAAACACTCAACGCCGCAGGACGTTTCCACCTCAGGTCTTTCTGCTCACCTGTGTCTGGGGCTCAGTCTCCCACTCACTAGCTGTGTGATCTGTGCTCTCTGAGACTCACGTTCCTCCCTGCAAAATGGGGATAAAAATAGGCAGTAGAACAAGAGTCAAACTATGGAAAGAATCCAGATGTCCACTGACAAATGAATGGATAAAGACACACACACACACACACACACACACACACACACACACACACACTGGAATATTACACAGCCATCAAAAATTGAAATCTTGCCTTTTGCAACGGCATGGATGGAACTCGAGGGTGTTATGTCAAGTGAAATAAGTCAATCAGAGAAAGGCAAGTTAAGAAAGACTTAACTCATACATGGAATTTAAGAAATAAAACAGAAGGACATAGGGGAAAGGAGGAAAAAATAAAACAAGACAAACTCAGAGATGGAGACAAACCATAAGAGACCCTTAATCACAGGAAACAAACTGAGGGTTATTGGAGGGGAGGTTTGGTGATAGGATGGGGTAACTGGTGGACAGGCATTAAGGAACGCACGTGATGCAGTGAGCACTGGATGCTATATGAGAGTGATGACTCACAGGCGCCTGGGTGGCTCAGTGGGTTAAAGCCTCTGCCTTCGGCTCAGGTCATGATCCCAGGGTTCTGGGATCGAGGCCCGCATGGGCTCTCAGCTCAGCAGGGAGCCTGTTTCCTCCTCTCTCTCTTCCTGCCTCTGTGCCTACCTGTGATCTCTCACTCTGTCTAATAAATAAATAAATAAAATCTTTAAAAAAAGGAAAGAAAAAGAAACCTTATCTTAGTTAAATTGATCTTATATTAAGTTTTTTGGTCACACACAGTTCCAGCTAATCTTAGTTTCTGCTGAGGCTAATGAGACATACACGTAAATCTTCTAATGAGATACCGAGTGCATTTAAATTGGGACCAGAAGCCACAGCTGGTCACTCCACCACAAGGGTGGGATAAAGCAGAAAGTGGGATAAATGAATGTTTTATTTATTCTTAAACATCTTATTTTAATTTAAAATGTACATCTATTCATTCATATTTTGATTGATTGTACCTAATTGGAGTTCTTCACATCTCATTGGAATTCCACATGTAGTAATTTGCCCTTATTAAGTCTTTTATCTAAAATAAGGTTCTTTTTTCTAGATAACTCTATACCCTCATATGTTATTGGTTGTACTGCATGTAATTAAACTCTATAATTAACATAGCAGGCGCTGCTGGTATGAACAGGCTTGGGCGGCAGCTGCCCCTCGGTAAGCATACAGCTCTGCCAACAAAAACAGAGGTATAAAAACATTCTTGGGAGTAGCCTGGTGACTGTGAACTTTCAGTCTTTGGTGGTGGGGCCAGTAGGGTTTTTAGAGTGAAAGAAATATGTCTGTTAAACTATCAGGTAAATGAGTTCCGCTCACCACCAGAGAATGAGGGAACTCATCTGACCACATGCCTATTACATACCAAGCACCACACCTACATTTTCTCATCTAAACTTTACGGCTGCTAAATTAGATACAGTGTATTATTTCCATTTTACACCAAAGAGACAGATGGTCAAGGATCTTAAATATTTTGCCCCAAATAACACACAGTCATGGGGCAAGGATTTCAATGTTGAGCCATCCAGCTCCAAGACTTCTCTCTCCCCTGAACCATATGTCCACTTACGGGAGGAAAGAAAGAAGGGCCATCCCACAGAGCCGAGCCATCTTCTCAATGTGAGAGGACTCTTCCTGATCTGTTTTATAATTCATGGCAGCCAAAATTAACAGATTATGTGGGGGAATAAAGAAAATCCCATACTATGGGACACGCTCTTCCACAAACATCAGATCATAGGCACCCGCCACTGGGGACGTGGCATCATTCCTCATCACGAGCAGCCCCTTTGCCTGACCGGGTCTTACCAGCTTTTCAGATGGGTCATACCTGTTCCTCACCAGTTGTCAAATGTGTGAATGTCACCTCTGGCCAACACTAACACCAACAAGCCACCTGCCCCAAGAGATTAATAAAAGTCAAAGAAGCTGAGCCCAAGGCTGAACTCAATTGCTTGGAGAGTATTTTCGGAAAACCCATGTCAAGCAAACATGGCCCACCCAGGCCATTCCATTCATTCCTTCTGTGCTGTCCGGGCACAGACGAGGTCTTGAGATGATCTGCTCCAGGGCCACTCAGTGAGGCAGTGCCTGCTCTCAACACTTCACAGTATGGGCAGATAGACAAAAACAGAGCAGGAAACAGGCAGATTGAGATAAGCCCAAGGGGCAGTTCAAAAAAGGATAATCCTCACCATCCAGGTGAAGAGGAGAGGGTATCCAGGAGGCCTCCAGAGGAGGGGATGAAGCTGAGCCTGGAGGGATGAGAGGAGGTCAGTGGGGAAGAAAGGCTGGGAAGGATATTGGGCTTCTAAGCAGAGAGCACAGCTCATGCAGAGGACGAGGGTGTGTGCCAGAGGAGAGGGAGTAAGAGAAGGAGGGAGTCCGGCTTTCTGGAATGCAGGACCCTCCCAAGAGGGTCTTAGAGGGCCTGGCCTTCCTGCTTAACCTCTGATCAGGTAACCTCTGCCTGCCATGCTCCTGGCCCCCCTTCCGGATTAAGTCCAGTTCATCCTTCTGATTTCAGCTCAGAAATAACTTCCTCAAGATCTTTCTTCCTCTCTGTGTCCCCTGCTCCATGGAGGCAGAAACTGGGACTTTGCCGGGGGCTAGCACAGGGCCTGGAACACACTAAGTTTGCAGTATATATGTGGTGAGTGAGAGAGTAAATGGATGAGTGAATGAATGAATGAATGAATGAGTGTGTGGATGAGTGAGTGAATGAGTAAATGAGAGTGCTAGAGAAAAAATAAATGACTCAGTGAATGAGAGTGAGTGAGTGAATGAGAGTGTGAGTGAGTGAATGGAGAGTGAGTGAATGAGTGAGAGTGTGAGTGAAGCAGTGGATGAATGGGTGAGTGAATAAGTGAATCAGTGAGTAAGTGAATGAGTGAATGAGGGAGGGAAGGTGGGAGAGAGGAGACAGACCATCTGGGACATTGCAAGCCATGCATAAAAGCTTCTGTGTGTATCCTAAAACAGTGGGATCCCACCAATGGTTTAGGAAGGAGACTTAGAGACCCATAAATGAATGGAGGGCGCTAACTCAGCAATGAGTTGAGGAGGGGTTGGGAGCGGGTGGGAACAGGAGCTGGTTGGAAGTCTACAGTAATGACCAGGGAAGGCTATAGGGGGCTTGCTGGCTGAACGATCTGTGACAGCTGCCCAGTGTCTACCCATGCCAGATGTTGGGTTGGCATTTCGAGTGCATGACGTCATTGAATCCTCACCTCATCCCTGCAAGGGGGAGTTCTTATATTATCCCCTGTTCAAAGCTGATGAAACTCTGTGTGTGAGTTACTCAATAAGGAGCGGCCTGTGCCTGACTCACAGACCACCTCACTCTGCCACCAACGTTCACCTGAGCACGGGCGGTGGGCTCGGGTGTGCAGGGAGCTGAGAGAGGGGTGTCTGCATCACATAGCTTGGGGCGCAGGTGCTGGGTGTCGGGATGTCCGGACCCCAGCTCCAGCTTGCTGGACTTCACCCGCCCTCCCCTTCTTCCCTGCTGGCCTTCTGTGTTGTCACCTAGGGATTGAGTTCGAGAGTTGGGGAGCTGCCCCCACGAAGAGAAAGGATGCTGGCCTGGCTCTTGAGCTCCTCATGAGACACTGTGATGCGCCCATCTAGAAACGCAGCCTGGGCCCTACCAGACAGCACACACAGAGGGTTTCTTCCAGCTGCTTCCGGTACGCCCTGTCATACGCCCCATCATATGGCTGTCTACATCCATATGCAAATGATTCCAATGCATTCAGACAAATAAATGTTTATATTTGGAATCGGGCTGTCAAGAGACAACCGCCCCATCAGGTGCTTCGGGGCACCTCCAAGGCATGTTTTCAGATTTCAAAAAACCTTGGGAGCCCACACTGTTTAAACTGTTTCCCCCCTGGAAGTTTCAGACTAAAGCTTCTTTGTTTCTGCTGAATGACTCATGAATGCCCTTTAAATGAGAACGAAACAGACGTGTTTTGATGGAGAAAATTCATAAAGAATGTGGTGCATTTTTCCAAACGGCCATCAGGCCATCTAATTTAGGCCACAAAGGACAGACCCGCTAAAACTCTCCAGCTGACCTCTCCTGCAAGGGCCTTGTCCCGGGGCCTGGACCCACTGGTAAGGGACATACTGACCAAGGCGGGGAAGGGAAGACCAGCTTTCCCAGGGCTGTTAGTCTTCCTGGAGTTCCACATGAAAAGAGGCTTCCTGTTTTTCTAAAATGTTGTTTTTCTGGGTGCAAATCATTTTCAGCAGCATGATGTAATAATCGTCCACAGAGAAACGTGCATTTAGATAGCACTTACTGTGTGCCAACCATGGGCCGTGTGCAATGAATCCTTTCATTCTCATAGTATTCCAGATGAAGAACTGAGGCACAGAGACAGTGAGTCACTCACCTGAAGTCACACAGCAAGTGGCACAGCTGGGGTACAACCAGAAGGTCTGCCTATGCAGTCTGGGCTCTGTGAGGTGGAAAGAGCACTCCCCATGGAGGCAGGGAATGTGGGTGTGAGTGTGGGCTCTAACCCTTATAATCTGTGTGCTCTGAGCTGTGAGTCTTGATGTGTTACTCTACAGTGTGAGGCTGAGGCCAGCTCACATTGTCAGAGGATTAGCCGCCGGAGTGGGCTGGCTCTGAATGGGAGGTGAGCCCAGCAGACCCTCCAGGGGCCTGACCCCACCCCTTCAGGCTTCGGGAAGTCATTCAGGCTCCACAGTTCTGTGTGGAGTAGGAACAAGCAGCTGAGTATCCAGCAGCAGGGGGGGCACTCTGGGTCTCTTCCCTTGGTCCTGAGAACCCATTCTGAAATCAGAGCAGGAGGCACAGGAATCAGCCCTGCAGGGCATGTCCCTGGTTCCAGGTGTGTGCGTGTGTAAGTTACCCAGGACCCCAGCAGTCCTGATGTTCTTGAAGGGAAGAAAACAATTTTCACTTGGGTAAGGATATTACCTAAAAATGACTATCTTACTAGATAGAAGCTCCTGACTAATTCTACCTCCCGGACGCCATTTCCAAGCACCTCCCTCCCTCCCATGCCCAGGTGGAGGGGTCCTGGCCTTTAGTCGTTAAACCCCACAGGATGTTACCCACTGAGGCTGTTTTGAACAGTCCTGTGCTGTTCAGACCAATGTCTAGGACTGCGTGAAAACCCGGACTCCAGCATTTGCTTCATGCACTTTCCATGTAGGTTACTCTCCCCTCCACACCCCCACATCCCCCATCATCTCTGCTCCTCAGCTTTCGTGCCCACCTCCCAGATCTTGCCTCAGGCACCCTGATCCTATTGTTAATAGACTTCTGCTCCTACAGACCGATAAATTCCCCTTTTTATGCTTAAATTCTTTGGAATGAGTTTTTAATCCCCAATGCAGAAATATTTTATAAAGTGTACTGAATGTCAGGCTAAGCAGTTTGCACACTAATTTGCTAGGGAGAGGAAGCCTTCGAAAACGTGAGCACAGACAAGCAGGCTCTTGTTGACCCTGCGGCACACACAACACGGGTGCCCCCACGCACCCTGCACTGGGTGGCGGGTTCCCACTGGTGTACCCACACACTCCCCGCCCTGAGGAGCGCACCTGTGGCTCCACCCAGCAATACTGGGGGTGGCGGGTTATGTCTAAAACAATGTGCTGAGTGCTTGCTGTCCCCAGGCACGCAGTTCCTCGTGGTGGCAAAATGGCGCTGTGGGGAGGTCGAACCGGTTTGCACCCACGTGCGGGTGTCCTGGGAGGACTGGGTGAAGTGGGGGCGCACCAGCAGCGTGGTGGGGGGACCCAGCGCTAGAGCACGGAAGAGGGGACAGAAAGCAGGGGCAGCCTTAGGGATGACACTTCACAAGCAGGGGTGGGAACTGGAGTCCCGGCTGTGCTCTTGCCTCATTCTGTGACACTGAGCCAGTCGCTTAACCTCTCTGAATTTCAGAGGGGTAAGAGTGCCAATCTTACTTTGCCTGCTACGCAAGGAGAGGAGGGAAATGAAGTCACTGTAACGTGCTATCCACAGGGGGCTGTGAATGCTGTCATAAAATCAGAGACACCATGGGAAGAGCTGCACAGACTGTATGAATGCAAGGAATTATTAACCCTTTCGATGAGAATCTTGGGACCATCACTATTTCTTGCATAACTACAAAGGGGAAGACGATGGGCACTTGGGACCTAAATGACAGGGATAATGTCGTCGGATCTCAGCTTGCCCCCTGCGCTGGGATGAAAGCATGAACACACATTTCCCCTGTCCCACCAAATGGCCCTCCCTAACTCTCACTAACGAGAGACAGGCATGGGCCCAGGCATGTCAAAACTTCATGAGTTTGCAAGGGACAGAAGTCAATTATCTAGCCCCAGAAATCGCTTCCCTGGATGATAGACAGGAGCTATTCGCAGGTCTGTGGCAGAGGCTTTGGTGGGCTCTGATGCTGCTGCCAGTCCAGACCGTCCTGCAGCAGGGGCTTGACCCTCCCCGGGGCCCAGGGCCATGACCAGCCTGCCCCTCGGCACGGGAGCGTCCCAAGGTCCTGCGGGCCCCCGATGGCCTGGCTGCAAGCCCACAACCTACCCCCTGGCCCTTACCAGCCTACTTCCTCTAGTTTGTGCCTTGCTAAGTAATCTGGGCTCAGAACAGTTAAAACCTAGAACTTGACACGGCAAGGGAATCAAAAAGGACCAGTTGTCTGTCCCCCATAGCAGCTAAGAGCGTGTTTCTCAGCGGCTTCCCTCTCTGCTGAGTGTCTCCGGGCTGCAGCAGGCCTGCGGGGGTCACGGGCCTCCACAGTCAGATCAGAAAGGCAGCCATTTGATAATCAGATTCTGTTTGACTCACCTTTACTGTTCCCCCAAGATCTTCTTTCCTCGACATTGTGTGACTGGAAATGTAAGGGCAGGAAGCCGCGCTGGGCTGCACAGCACCTTCCCCACACCTGGCTTCTTTTCTGAGAGAAGTAACAGGTGCAGCGGCCCCGTCCCTGTCCGGGCAGGGGACAGGGTGGATGGCTCGGTGAAGGGGACTCAGAAGTGCCTTCCTCAAGGGTCTGTACCCAGACACATGGTGGCATGCTCCCTCTGTGGTTAAACAGAAGACAGCTGGCTGCTCTCCCTTCTGATTCATGACATTTTGTGGGTTTTTTTTTCCTTTTGTGGCAGGGCACGTGTGATTTTTCAGTCAGCTTAGTTTTAATGAATGCCACATAATTCTAAAACCTTTAAAGGGACAATCGCCTTATCACTGCAGCTCTTACTGTCTTACTGTCTGGGTAGAAAGTGGGAGGTTCAGCGCTGCACCTGATCACTGGGTCCCACTTAGAGAAGATTGTTCACGGAAAGGCACTGGGAAGAGTGGGAGAGCATGCGCATCCGAGCGGCGACACAAGCACGCTGTCCCAGCTGAGCCCCCCACTGCTTGCGTGCCCCTGGAAATCACTTCATGAAGTCTGCTTCCTCATCTGCAAGACAGGGGCCAACGTCCTTTTAGACTGTAGAATCCCTAAATAAAAAAGAACACACATCCAGCATCCAATGAGAGTGAAGTTATTACTTTTTATAAGAACTCTCGTTTCAGGGACACCTGGGTGGCTCGGGCAGTTGAGACTTTGCCTCAGGTCATGATCCCGGGATCTTGGGATCAAGTCTCATATCAGTTCTCCCTCTGCCTGTTGCTCTCCCTGCTTGTATGCTCGCTCGTGCTCTCTCTCTCTGAACAATAAAAAAAAAAAAAAAAGAGGTTATTTGAAATGAAGAGACAATCATCAGGATCTATGTGATGATTATTTAATTCACATGTAAAACCCAATTCAATGGATGGCTATGAAATAAAACCTGAGGGGCACCTGGGTGGCTCAGTTGGTTAAGCGACTGCCTTCGGCTCAGGTCATGATCCCGGAGACCCGGGATTGAGTCCCACATCGGGCTCCCTGCTCGGCGGGAGGCCTGCTTCTCCCTCTCTCATTCCCCCTGCTTGTGTTCCCTCTCTGGCTGTGTTTCTGTCAAATAAATAAAAAATCTTTAAAAAAAGAAAGAAAGAAAGAAA
>PITA01018084.1:0-41483 GCA_004023965.1 Spilogale gracilis | reverse complement strand
TTTAAAAAAAAAAAAAAAAAAAAAAGAGTCTGCCTTCCACTCAGGTCATGATCTCAAGGTCCTGGGGTCAAGCCCTGCATGGGGCTCCCTGGCCAGTTCTGAGTCCGCTTCTCCCTCTCCCTCTGCCCTTCCCCGCATGTCCTCCCTGCTGCTCATGCACTGTCTTGCAAATAAATAGATAAAATCTTTTTTTTTTAAATTGACAACTTCAAACAAGGGATATTGTTCCATTTATTCATATCCATTTTCAGAAGTGTGCTCAAGTCTTTCTCACATGGTTTTTTCACATATCTTATACTGTTTATTTCCAGGAATTGTATCTTATCTGTTGTTACTGTAAATAGAGTTTTCTCTTCTGCCTGGTTATGTTTGTATACACATTGATTTTGTATGCTCATTTTCCATTCTAGTCTCTCTTGAACTTGTTTCATTGTTTGCACCCTTGATTCTCTTAGATGTTTCAGATATATTACCATGTCTAACAGAGATAGTTTTGCATCTTCTTTTCCGTTTGCTAGGTTTCTAGTTATTTTCCTTTAAAAAAAATTGCACTGGCCCATACTTCTAATATAATACTAAGTAGTAATGGAAATAAGTGAGCCTTCCTGTTTTGTTCTTGGCCTTAGTGGGAATGTCATAGTGTCTCCCCACTGAGTTAGAAACTGGCTTTAGGGATAACCAGGTTATACTTTTCCAAGTGTTTGTGTGAAGAATGGATATTAAATTTTGTCAAGATCCTTAAAAGCTGAAGGCAATTTATGAAGATAAATAATTTTTCTCTTTGATGAAAAACAGAAAATTGAGTTTAAGGGACATTGAAAAATATAAAATAGAGTTTAAGAGGCATAGAATAAGACTATTATAAGACTATTATATATCCCTAAAGAGAGGAGATAGAGACTAGGGGAGACCAAATACTTTTTTAAACATCTGATAATTTTCCTAAAATAGTAAAAGTTACTCTAGGTATTTAGAAAGACCAGAATACCCCAGACATAATTTAAAAAAGAAATCCAACACTTAGTCATGTCATTGCAAAATTGTTGAATTCCAAAGAAAAGCAGAAGTAAAATGACAATTCGTTATAAATCAGGGAATTATAAGACAAAATGAAATGCTATGTCACAATCTCAAAGTGACAAAATTAAGAGCCTGACAATGACCAAGTGTTGGTAAAAGTGTGGAGCAGTGGGAACTTAAATAAACAGCTGTTCAAAGTTCATATATAGATTTAGAAGTAGAATTTAGAAAGCAATTTGATATTTCCTAACAAAGAAATCCCCTATGACACAGAAATTCCACTTCTAGAGAAATAGTACCCATATCAACATATTTGTACAAGAATAGAAGAAACAGCATCATTTGCAATAGGAAAAAAAGGAAATAGTCCAAATAGCTGTTTTGAGGATAATTTGCTAGTGTATGTTATATTCTTACACAGCAAGATATAATATGCAGCCAGGACAAAGAATGAAACAAAACTAGATCACATATGACTGTGTGTATATATTCTTAAAAGGGGCTTTTGAAATCTAGCAAATTGCAGAAAATATATACAATATGATACATTTATATAAAGTTGAAAAGCATCCAAAATTCAACAAGATATTATTTGGGGATGGAAAGCTATTTTCAAACAAAGCAAGGAAATGATGAACACAAAATTTAGAGTAGAGCTTCCCTCTAGAGAACTGCAGGGGGCAGAATGTGGTTGGGGAGAGGACATCCAGGGACCTTGATAGGCACTGATGCTCCTTTTTTTTTTTTTTAAGATTTAATTTATGTATTTGAGAGAGAGGGAGACAGAAAGAGCACAAGTGGGGGATAGAGGCAGAGGGAGAGAGAGAAGTGCAGAGCCCACGAAGGGCTTGATTCCAGACCCTGGGATCATGACCTGAGCCAAAGGCGTATGCTTATCCAATGGAACCTCCCAGGAGCCCTGGTACTAATACTTCTTTAGCAAGGTGGTCATAAAAAAAAAGCTTTTATAGAATGAAAATTCTTTAAACAGTACTTGGACATTATCTATACTTTTAGGTGTACTATACTACAAAATAATAAATTCAGATATTTTGTAAGGGACTCTTGGATGAGGAGGTATTCTGCAGTAACCATGCCTCAATTGCTGCACAGTATACCCCCTTACAGTCCATCTCAACCTGTGAACATTTGATTTTAAGTACATATTTGATAATGGGAGGTCTGGGTGGCTCAGTGAGTTAAGCATCTGCCTTCAGCTCAGGTCATAATCCCAGAGTTCTGGGATCGAGCCCCACATTGGGTTCCCTGCTCAGTGGGGAGCCAGCTTCACTCTGTCCCACTCCCCCAGCTTGTGTTCTTTCTCTCTCTGTCAAATAAATACATAAAATATTTTTTTTAAAAAACCATATATATTTGATAACTATTCACTTAAATACTTGGTTAGGCTCCTGTAAGATGGTCAAATTTCTGCCATTTATATGGAAATGTTTCTGAAGACATTTATTCCTTCTATCAATTCCTTACAATTCAGGGCTTGATATTCAACCCCAACCCAGAAAGATTTGCTCTAGAAAACGTGGCCTTACATTGTCATAATTGTGCTGATCTTTCTTTTTATTTTTACTTTAAATTTATTTTATTTTTTCGGTGTTCCAAGATTCATTGCCCATGCCCCACACCCAGTGCTCATTGCAATACGTGCCCTCAGTACCCACCCCCCGGCTCTCCCATCCCCCAACCCCCTCCCTCCAAGTCCCTCAGTTTGTTTCTGTGTCCAAAGTCTCTCATGTTTCATTTCTCTCCCTGAATTACCCTACTTCCCATTTCCTTTCCTTCTCCTACTGTCTTCTATATTACCCCTTATGCGCCGCAAGTAAGTGAAACCATGTGATACTTGACTTTCTCTACTTGGCTTATTTCACTCGGCATAATCTCTTCCAATCCAGTCCATGTTGCTACAAAAGTTGGATATTCATCCTTTCTGATGGAGGCATAGTATTCCATTGTATATATGTACCACATCTTCTTTATCCATTCATCTGTTTATGGGCACCTTGGCTCTTTCCACAGTTTGGCGATTGTGGCCATTGCTGCAATGAACATTGGGGTACATATGGCCCTTCTTTTCACTATGTCTGTATCTTTGAGGTAAATATCCAGTAGTGCAATTGCAGGGTCATAGGGTAGCTCTATTTTTAATTTTTTAAGGAATCTCCACACTGTTTTCCAAAGCGGCTACACCAACTTGCATTCCCACTAACAGTGTAAGAGGGTTCCCCTTTCTCCACAGCCTCTCCAACACTTGTTGTTTCCTGACTTGTTAATTTTGGCCGTTCTGACTGGTGTAAGGTGGTATCTCAGTGTGGTTTTGATTTGAATTTCCCTGATAGCTAGTGACGATGAACATTTTTTCATGTTAGCCTGTTAGCCATTTGTATATCTTCTATAGAGAAGTGCCTCTTCATGTCTCTTGCCCATTTTTTGATGTGCTCATCTTCTTTTTGGATGTTGAGTTTGAGTAGTCCTTTATAGATCTTGGATACCAGCCCTTTGTCTATAGTGTCATTTGCAAATATCTTCTCCCATTCTGTGGGTTGCCTCTTTGTTTTGTTGACTGTTTCCTTTGCTGTACAGAGGCTTTTTATTTTGATGAAGTCCCAGAAGTTCATTTTCACTTTTGTCTCCTTTGCCTTTGGAGACGTGTCTTGAAAGAAGCTGCTGTGGCTGATGTCAAAGAGGTTACTGCCTATGTTCTTTTACAGGATTTTTTTTAAAGATTTTATTTATTTAACAGAGAGAAACACAGCCAGAGAGGGAACACAAGCAGGGAGAGTGAGAGAGGGAGAAGCAGGCTTCCTGCTTGGAAGCCTGATGTGGGACTCGATCCATGGTCTCCGGGATCATGACCTGAGCTGAAGGCAGTTGCTTAACCAACTGAGCCACCCAGGCACCCCTCTTTTCCAGAATTTTGATGGATTCCTGCCTCACATTGAGGTCTTTCATCCATTTTGAGTTTGCCTTTGTGTGTGGTGTAAGAGAATGGTCTAGTTTCATTCTTCTATACGTAGCTGTCCAATTTTCCCAGCACCATTTATTGAAGAGACTGTCTTTTTTCCACTGGATATTTTTTCTTGCTTTGTCAAGGATGATTTGCCCATAGATTTGTGGGTCCATATCTGGACTCTCTACCTTGTTCCATTGGTCTATTTTTCTGTTTTGTGCCAGTACCATGCTGTCTTGGTAATCACAGCTTTGTAATAAAGCCTGAAGTCAGGTAATGAGATGCCCCCAGCTTTGCTTTTCTTCTTCAGCAATTCCTCGGGGTCTTTTTTGGTTCCATATAAATTTTAGGATTGTTTGTTCCAACACTTTGAAGAATGTTGGTGGAATTTTGATCGGAATGGCATTGAAAGTATAGATTGCTCTGGGCAGTATAGACATTTTGACAATGTTTATTCTTCCGATCCATGAGCATGGAATGCTCTTCCATATTTTTGTGTCTTCTTCAATTTCTTTCATGAGTGTTCTGTAGTTCCTCGAGTACAGATCCTTGACTTCTTTGGTTAGGTTTATTTTCAATTTTTTTTAAACTAAACTTACCCCTTTTTAAGCTGTAAGTTCCAGTTCGTGGATGCGTAATACAGCTGTAGAAGCTTTCCGACACAATGTCTACAACACAATCTTTTCCATTATCATCAGGTAATAAACTGAGTATAATTTGCCTTATTCACATCAAAGCAGATTCTAATGGAATATTCCTTCCCTTTCCTACAAATTTAGGACCAAATAGAAGCAATTCAGTTCAAAGTGGTACGCCTATCTTAATTTTAGTTAGAAATCTATTTTGTGGGGCACCTGGTGGCTCAGTCAGTTGAGCATCTGACTGTTAGATTTCAGCTCAGGTCATGATCTCAGGGTCATGAGATCAAGCCCTGCATTGGGCTCCCTGTTCACTGGGGCATTTCCTTGAGATTCTCTCTCCCTCTGCCCTCCCCCCCCACACACACTCTCTCTCTAAAATATATACATAAATCTTTTTAAAAAATAAACTTATTTTGGGCACCTGGGTGGCTCAGTGAATTAAAGCCTCTGCATTTGGGTCAGGTCATGATCTCAGGGCCCTGGGATCAAGGCCCTCATCAGGCTCTCTGCTCGGTGGGGTGTCTGCTTCCTCCTCTGTCTCTGCCTGCCTCTCTGCATACTTGTGATCTCTCTGTCAGATAAATAAATAAGTCTTTTATAAAAAAAATAAAATAAAAATAAATTTTGTCACAGAAAGAAAAAAGATAGGTGACAAGTGACAATGGAGTTAGATAAGAATACCTATATATAATATAATGTAATTATATATAGAATAGAATAGAATAGAATGTTCCTTAGTCTTACAGTTGTACTGTGTTCAATATTATGTGCAAACACAATTCCTCTCAAGTGCCAGAACTTTGAATGACATATAACTCCCACTCTAAAAAACAGAACAAAAACTAAAAAACATTTACCTGATGCAGCAACTTCTGAGCATCAGTTATTTCCAGTGCTTTTATTACTTGGGGAATGGCTGCCATGCCTCAACAGGGAGCCCAACCACCACAGCAAGCTCCAGCTTCAGCTTCAGAAATCAAATATGTGGCACTTGTCTGTATGTGCACACAGGTGATGGCCTGGAAAATAAGGAGAGCTAAATGAGGAGGACTGATCTCTTACTGGGCAATCAGAAATGGTGTGCAGAAGAATTCCTTTGCCAGAAAAAAACAAATAACTTAAAATTGACATCTTCCAGAGAGAACTGTTCTATAGTTCATTCAGGCGCTTTCAATTATAGTTGTTAATCTTATGTTCCTGGATCAAAACCCTATTCCTGATTCACATCTAACACCTTATACATCTCACTACTGGAAAATACAGTTTAGGAAATTGTAAGAGAAATCAGATATCAGTGGGGAGGAGAGGAAAGAGAAAATGTTTGCAAGTTCTGAGTATATTCAAAAGCAACCTTTCCCATAAAAAATGATCCTCTTTCTCTGTGTCAGTCAAGTTTCCCCACTTCCATGTTAGAGGAATCAGCAGTAGCACTGTCTGTTTCCCTCAGTGTTCTCCCTAATCTTGGATCCATATCTCACCTGGGCATATGGAAGGCCATTTAGACTGCCCAAAGCTTGAATTTCATCTTGTTTTGGGTTTATGAATAGTTTAATAAGGGACAACTAGACATTGCTAATTTTCTACCACAAGAACTTAAAATGTCTTAAAATTTAATTTTTATTGAGGTAAGAAGAGAGGTCAGAGCAAGATGGTGAAGGAGTAGGAGACCCAGATATCATCAGATCCCAGGAGTTCAGCTAGATAGTTATCAAACCAGTGGGAACACCTACAGACTCAACAGGAGATCAAAAAGAAGAAGAGCGCCAATTCTAGAAACAGAAAAGAGATCGCTTTCTGGAAGGTAGGACTCACAGAGAAGTGAATCCGAGGCGACATTTGGGAAGACAGACCGCGGGGGGAGGGGCCGACTCCCAGGCAGCAGTAGAGCAGCGGGGCACAAAATCAGAACCCTTAGAAGTCTGCTCCACTGAGGGATGTCGCCTCAGAGGCTAAGTGGGGGAGGAGCCCTCATGGGGACAGTGTGGTCTCAGGACCCATGGGGTCACAGAAGGACCTGTAGTGCCTGAGCATGGCAGAGCCCCCAGGTATCTGAGTGGGGAAGCCGGCTGCAGACACAGAGCTGAGGAGGGGGCTCTCAGCTCGGGCTTACCTTAAACCATGATCCGAGGCACAGTCGGGCCACTGCTCTTCGAGCAGGGACCCCACAAGTGGCAGATCCAGGAAGACTCACCTTCCTCTCTCAGGGGAGTGGTGCAGGAGTGCATTGTGGGAGTCTGCTGGGTTTGGAGACTCCAAATGGGGATGAGCGCCAGAGATAGAAACGCTTGATCACAAGCCAGATGACCTTGGAGTGCAGCCGGAGACCAAGGTGACAGGCATGATTGACTGCTTTTCTCTGGGGGCACATTGAGGAGTGGGGCCCCGAGCTGCCAGCTCCTCTAGGCGGGAGACTGGGAGGCTGCCATCTTTATTCCCGTCCTCCAAAGCTGTACGGAAAGCATCAGGGAACAAAAGCTTCCAAGAGCGAACTGTGCAGCTTGCTTAGCCTGGCCCCTGGCAAGGGCGGGGCAGTTCCACCTTGGGCAAAGACATTTGAGAATCAAGAAGGTCAGTGAGAACATCCAGCCAAGACCAAGTTCCTTAATAAATGAGAACTGCGGAACTCTAGAGCAAGGGAAAGGCAACACATAGAATTCATGGTTTTTCTCCCATGATTCTTTAGTCTTTCAAAGTTAAATTTTTTAATTTTATTTTTTTCTTATTCCATTTTTTAAGTTTTTCTCTTTCTTATTTTAATGTTTTAAAATGATTCTTTCTTATCAATACCTTTTTTAAAAAATCTTTTTATTTTCATTGTTTTAGTTGTATTCTATCCCTTCATTATATTTAAGCTTTTTTTTTTTAAAGATTTTATTTATTTGACAGAGAGAAACACAGCCAGAGAGGGAACACAAGCAGGGGGAGTGAGAGAGGGAGAAGCAGGCTTCCTGCCGAGCAGGGATCCCGATGTGGGACTTGGTCCCAGGTCTCCGGGATCATGACCTGAGCCAAAGGCAGTTGCTTAACCAACTGAGCCACCCAGGCACCTCTAAGCTTATTTTTTGTATGCATGTAGGTTTTTCTTTCTTTAAAATTTTGGGATATAGTTTCTTCTAATAGATCAAAATACACCCTAAATCCAGTGCATGGCATTGTTCTACTCTCCAGCCTCATCATATTCTTTCCTCTTTTTCCTTCCTTATTTTTTCAACCAATTTCTTTTCTTATCAATTCCTTTTTTAGAAAAATTTTTAATTTTCATCTTTACAATCATATTTGATCCTTTCATTGTGTATACCCTTATTTTTGTACATATATAAGGGTTTTTTTTCTTTACAATTTTAGAAGGCAGTTTCTTTGAACAGACCAAAGTACACTCAAAATCAACTGTGTGGCTCTTTTCTATTTACCAGTTTAATCACATATATAGAAAGACAGATAGATATAGATTTTTTTCCTTTCTTCTCCCCCTGGTAGTGTATATTTTTCTGGGGTCATTGCTACCCTTTTAATATTTTGTTCTCTCACTCATCTATTCTTATCTGGATTAAATGACAAGGTGGAAAAACTCCCCTCAAAACAAACAAACAAACAAACAAATGAAAGAACAAGAGACAGTACTGACAGCTAGGGACCTAATCAATATAGACATTAGTAAGATGTCAGAACTACAGTTCAGAATGACAATTATCAAGGTGCTAGTTGGACTCATAAAAAGCATCGAAGATACTAGAGAATCCCTTTCTGGAGAAATAAAATCCCTTTCTGGAGAAATAAAAGAACTAAAATCTAACCAAGTTGAAAAGCTATTAATGAGGTGCAATCAAAAATGGAGGCTCTTACTGCTAGTCTAAATGAGGCAGAAGGGAGAATTAGTGATATAGAAGACCAAATGATGGAAACTAAAGAAGCTGAGAAAAAGAGAGACAAATAACTACTGGACCACCATGGAAGAATTTGAGAGATAAGTGATACCATAAGACAAAACAATATTAGAATAATTGGGATCCCAGAAGAAGAAGAAGAGAGAGGAGAGCAGAAGGTATATTGGAACAAATTATAACAGAGAACTTCCCTAATTTAGTGAAAGGAACAAGCATCAAAATCCAGGAGGCATAGAAAACCCCCCTCAAAATCAATTAAAATAGATCCATCTAATAGTAAAACTTACAAGTCTCAGTGACAAAGAGAAAATCCTGAAAGCAGCTTGGAAGAAGAGGTCTGTAACATACAATGGCAGAAATATTAGATTGTCAGCAGACCTATCTACAGAGACCTGGCAGGCCAGAAAGGACTGGCGTGATATATTCAGAGCCCTAAACAAGAAAAATACGCCACCAAAAATACTATATCCATAGGATATAGTGTGGATATAGGCTGTCATTGAAAATAGAAAGAGAGATAAAAAGCTTGCAGGACAAACAAAAACTAAAAGAATTTGCGGACACCAAACCAGCCCTACAGGAAATATTGAAAGGGGTCCTCTAAGCAAAAAGAGAGTTTAAAAGTAACAGAGAAAAAAGGAACAGAGACAATATACAGTAACAGTCCCTTTACAGGCAACCCAATGGCACTAAATTAATATCTTTCAATAGTTACCCTGAATGTGAATGGGCTAAATGTCCCAATCAAAGACACAGGGCATCAGAATGGATAAAAACACAAGACCCATTGATATGCTGTCTGCAAGAGACTCATTTTAGACCCAAAGACACCTCCAGATCTAAAGTAAGGAGGTGGAAAACCATTTACCATGCTACCATGCTGTCCATCATCAAAAGAAAGCTGGGGTGGCAATTCTTATATCAGATAAATTAGATTTTAATCCAAAGACTATAAAGAGGTGAGGAAAGACACTATATCATACTTAAAGGGTCTGTCCCACAAGAAGATCCAACAATTTTAAATATCTATGCCCCTAACTTGGGAGCAGCCAATTATATAAACCAATTAATAACAAAATGAAAGGAACACATCAACAATAATACAATAATAGTAAGGGACTTTAACACCCCCCTCACTGAAACAGACGGATCATCTAAGCAAAATATGAACATGGAGGGGCATCTGGGTGGCTCAGTCATTAAACGTCTGCCTTTGGCTCAGGTCATGATCCCAGAGTCCCAGAATCAAGCCCCGCATTCAGCTCCCACTCAGCGGGAAGCCTGTTTCTCCCTCTCTCACTCCCCTCCTGCTTGTGTTCCCTCTCCAGCTGTGTTTCTGTCAAATAAATAAATAAAATATTTTTTTAAAAAAGATTGACAAAGAAATAAAGACTTTAAATGACACACTGGACCAGAGGGACATCAAAGATATATTCAGAACATTCCATCCCAAAGCAACAGAATACACATTCTTCTCTAGTGCACATGGAACATTCTCCAGAATAGATCACATCCTGGGTCACAAATCAGGTCTCAACTGGTACCAAAAGATTGGGATCATTCCCTGCATATTTCCAGACCACAATCCTTTGAAACTAGAACTTAACCACAAGAGGAAAGCTGGAAAGAACTCAAATACATGGAGGCTAAAGAGTATCCTATTAGAGAATAAGTGGGTCAACCAGGAAATTAAAGAAGAATTTTATGGAAAAAATGAAAATGAAAACACCACTGTCCAAAATCTTTGGGACACCACAAAGGTGGTCCTGAGAGGAAAGTATATAGCAATACAAGCCTTTCTCAAGAAACAAGAAAGGTCTCAAGTACACAAAAAGGAGCTAAAGGAGCTGCAGAAAGAACATCAAAGAAAGCCTAAACCCAACAGGAAAAGAAAAATAATAAAGATCAGAGCAGAAATCAATGAACTAAAAACCAAAAGAACAGTAGAACAGATCAATGAAACTAGGAGCTGGTTCTTTGAAAGAATTAACAGGACTGATAAACCCCTTGCCAAACCTGTCAAAAAGAAAAGAGAAAGGACCCAAATGAATAAAATCATGAATGAAAGAGGAGAGATCACAACCAACACCAAAGAAATACAAACAAGTATAAGAACATATTATGAGCAACTACACGCCAGCAAATTTGACAATCTGGAAGAAATAGATGTCTTACTGTGGTTTTGATTTATAGTTCCCTGCTGCTGAGTGATGTTGAGCACTTTTTCATGTGTCTGTTGGCCATTTGGATGTCTTCTTTGGAGAAACATCTGTTTTATCAAATTGACTGTGTGTCAATGTTAGGGAAAGAGGGAGAAGCTCCCAGCCAGATTATGCAGATATGTACTTGAATGAGGGAGCCATACAGACTATAGCAACTGAGAATTGGGTTACTAACCACATTTGGAGTGTTTCCTGGTTTTATGGCTTTGAAGGCCACAACCACAAAAAACGGCAGAAAGGACTACAGAAAATATAACTCTAAAGAACGTTTATCTCAAGACAAAGGTGACTGGGCATGGCCAACAAGTACAATCAAAGAGCGGAAGAAGCAAAACATTAAGGAAACAAAGAGGGTATAACTAAGATTTCAGTTACTTTCTCTGACAATGGGTGTGTCCCCATATTGGATAAATAGCCCTAAAATCAGAGTAATGAGGACATAAAAACTAATAGCCAGAAGACCAGAAGAGCTCCTAGAAGATCTTCATGGGACAAAAAAGCCATAATCTTGGGAAGGCACTGATTTCTCTGCTTTTTTGGATGTGGGCCTTCAGGACACCTGATACTTCATACACATACAAAGGGTTACAGTTGGATGTATTACAGCCTATCAGTCATTCCCCAAATACATGTATAAAGCAAATATATCTTGAACAAAACCATATTTGAATTCTGAGGTAAATATACCCAATTACATTCATTAAATCATAACACTTGGGAAAAAAAACAAAGACCTTCCTTAACAGGAGAAAAATCATATATTACATGTTTGACTCTAAAATATCCAGAAAGAAAAAAATAATAATAAAAAAAATAAAATATCCAGAAAGAGTGAGCTGAATTAAAGAGAGAGCAAGAATTTAGAAAGTAAAGTGAGGTTGAGGGGAAAACACAGACCACACAAAAAATGTATTTCATAATGTAGGAAAGGAAGAGGGAAGACATTCCGAGGATTCTGGGCTTAAATTAAAACATTGGAAATAAAGAGTCCTAATATTTATTAAGTAGCTTTCCTTGGGTAAGTGCTTTCTTGAAAGTTGTCATTTGGTTATGATAGCAGTTTCACAACAGACTTATCATTGGTTAGTGCTTACAGTAAAAAAAATAAAAATTAAATAAAAATTTTAAAAAAACAAGAGGAAAAAGCTTTAGAAGTTTAAGTTTTCAAGAAATTGCAAAATAAGCATAATAATGTATGAGGTTTCATCCATTAAGGTTTTACCTCATTCACTCTGAAGAATGATTATATATGGCACAATTTATATTAGAAAAACAATTACAAATTCAAATGTGGGTTTGTACTCCCCCCAAAATTTACCAAAAATATTGAAAAATATTGATCATTTTTATACCGTTAATATCCCTTCCCAAGGAGTGATATACACTGGCTATTTTTAGGAACAAGGCCTTCTTTATGATCATTACAGAAACTTATGGATTCAGCCTCCACCTCCACTCATTTTCCCTCTTGTTCTTTATGTATTTTTAAAACATGAATACTAAGCACTGAGATTCCAAGAGAAAGAACACAAGCAACCTAAATTCCAGTTGGGGGTAGAAGAAGAAGGAGCATTAACCTTATTATTACAAGTGATTGCGGAAATGTTTTAAGAAGCATACCGAAATGTTAGCTGCTAATGAACAGCCTGTGGGACATAATTATCAAGTCTGAACTTTATTTTGAAAGATGTGTGGAGAGCTCTTGTTGGATTTAAATTGTAGAAATAATATCAATTTGCATTTTTGTAAGATCTTCCCACCTCCCCCACTGCTGCTGCGTTATAAAGGAGAAGGAATGCCCATTCAATGTCATTCTTTTGCCCAGTCTTACATATCATGATGTTTGAAATATGACCCCCAATCACTATTTGATGAGAGTATGGTACTCAATTTCCTCAATCCCCTAATGGTGACAGCCTGGGGGTTCGATCGGACACAGTGTCCACACAAACCAGGGCATAATTAGAACTCTCATTCAGTGGGAGGGGCCCAATATTATCAATTTTCCTGTGCCTCAACTGCTGGGAACTCTGGTGAATGACTTCCAGCTTCTTCTGGCAGGTGCTATGGGCCTTGTTTAAGGGCACGCTGTTACTGCAGTAAGCAAGTCACTGTCCTTCAAGGACAATCCCACCTTCCTGGCAATATGCCATCCAATCTACCATATCTGCTGGAGGGTCAGGAGCTAAAGTCTCAACTTCCTGTTTGGGGGAGTGGTCAGTGATTTCTGATCTGGGACATGAAAAACAGTGAGGACCACTCGAGATTTACAGGTGGACCCAGATGTCTTTCCACATATCCCAACCCCATAAGGGCCTATTCATAATCATCCACCCCTTGGCTTCCCATTGTCCAAGCCATAGGGTTAATCCCTTTAGAGCAGCCAGCTACCAGTGCAAAGGGTTAAGAGCTAGAGCACACGGTGATCACCACTGAGACTGCTCTGAGCTCAGCCCACGGGCCACTACAGTTTGTTCCATGCAGATGGTGTCCGTCATCGGGTTGAATAGCAACAGCAGTCCATGTGGGCAGACTTCCTTGACTAGACCCATCTATATACCAGGCATCGCCCAGAATTTCCCTTGCCCCCCTCTTTGTAGGCTATGGGGCTGCCATAGACATGGGGGCGGGGCACCTGGAGGGTCTATATACCCCGCAAGAACTTGTAGCACCCACCTTTCTAGAGACAGTGGGCTGGTGGACAGGGAGCTCCTCCACTACAAAGAGACAGGTCACTTATTCAAAGGAGGGGTTTAAGCCATGGCCAAGGTGGATCAATGGAACATATTCTCAACCCACCCCTTCCTTAACAGGCAGAGAAATTCTCACCACTGTTCCTTCGTGAGAGGGTCTCTCTGGAGGAACATTGTGCACACAATTGGGAGCTGCTGCTCCATGGGAGTGAATTGGGTTTCTGCCCCCTTCCAGAGCTGGGACCAAAATCCGAGGGGCACTCTCCTCTACTGTTGATTCAGCCACAGTGCCTGACCCATCTCCGAGAGTCAGAGACACATCTAGCTCAAATGCTAGGCCTGCTTGGGAGACGCCCAGAGACTTAACATGCCCCACTAGCCCTTATGCTTTCTCGAAGGCAGCTTATGTCTCTGATTCCCCATCACACACGTGCCCTTTCTTCACCAGGTGACATAAGGGATTAAGGGACTGTGACGCATGGGGAATAAAAGTCTCTAGGGCCCTGAAATCCCTACAAAGCCTTGCACCTCTTTCCCATTGTGAGGGATTGGATAGGCTTGCCTCATACGGATCACAGCTTCTGGGAAAATGTGATGTCACCAGCTAGACCCCAAGACCTGGACTTTACTGCCCACCTGCTTGTACTCACTGACCTCTGTCCCACATTTTACCTTAAGCTCTTCTTTCCAGTTTACCTCCTCCCTCAGGCAAATGGAAACCGAAACCGCCCCTCAGGTGAAGTGACAGCCCGGACAAGACCTCCAGCCATCCCAGACCACCCAGACCAGTTTGAAAGTAACCCCCAACTCATGCCTCGCAGATGGCCCATGGAGTGACCTCTGGAAAGACTGACAATTACCTTTACTTCATTATAATACTAAAATCTCCACCCAAGGAGGTCCAGGAGCCTCATTTACATAACATATAATGTCTGTGTAGGCAGGTTTCCTTAAGGTGCATGCATGGCCTTATGTCCCCCTCTACATAATGTCACAAGATTTCTCCATCTAGTATTCTTCCAAACCCCAAATAAAAGGAACCTCATTCACCCTTGCATGGGGGGGCCATGGCTTTGGAAGTTATTCCCTGTGATCTCATTTGCTGCCAATAAAGTTTCCTTTGTGCAACAACTCTGCCTGGTGTATCTGACTCAGGGAGGAGAAAACTCACAATGGTTAGATTATAATGGGTTTTACCAACCAGGAGACCTGCAAAAGCTTTACAGTGTTGTCTGAGCCTTGAATTTTCTGTGGGTTCCCTGCCCATCCAAAGATCCTCCAGCAAAGTCGGCAGAGTGGTCCTACAGCAGAGGTCAGTCTTCCTACATAAACATTGTATCATCAGTGTCATTACTGGAATTCTTTGACTTGTGTGTGATCATTGTTCATACACCCACACAGGTAGTCATCATATTTAATCAATGTCAGTACAACCTTTGCATCCATCTGGAATAATTGTTAATGTTTATATATTTAAGTTTAATCAAGTAGCAGACATATAATAAATTGAATTTAAAAATCTCTACATGATCTATTTGTTGAAACTCCTTTCAGTGTGTTGAAAAACAAACCTATATATAGAATGAAATGCTACAATAATGGTTTTGAAAAAGCTGTTAAATTTGTATACAAAGTCAAATATAAAGAATATTATTTAAAAATTATTTAACAAATATTAAATAGTTATTAAAATGTTTTTTAAAAAAATTTTATGGGTTCAAATTGTGACTTTATTTCTTACATCTTAATGCATGGAGCATGTCCCTCCATCTCTCCATCTTGGCTCAATTTACTCATCATTAAAATGAGATTAATAGCAGGACCTCATTCTTGATTGTTATGATCATTGAATAAGATTTGTGTAAACAGCTTAACCCAGTGAGTGACATATACTAAATAACAAACGATTAATACACTTAGAGGGTATCTGTGGAGGTCTTTCTTATACCACTATTCCTTTTTCCTACTTGAATTGCTATGATAATTCCCTTATAAACAGCTACCACCTATTCCATCCATATTGCTGATGTTCCATTAAGTATTTGGGGAGATGTTATATAAGCATACAAATTTGCAACTAATAGAGAAATAACTCCTAAAAAAAAAACAAAAAAAATTGTTTAAAACCCTCCTGAAGACTTAGTGCTGAGCATGTGGAGATTTTAGTCAACAATATTACATTATAAAATGAACTTCCAAGTTGCTAAGAGACCAGATCTTACCTCTACTTACCACATAGAAGAAAAAATAATTACACACTGTGACAAAGGTGTTAGCTAATGCTATGGTGGTAACCATATTGTAATATAAATGTATCAATTCAACACTATATGTAAATTATAGCTCAATAAAAATTTATGAATTGTTTAATTCATATGTGAAATTACAAATGCATAGAATATATGCGTTTTCCTTTGCTCTCCTTTGTAAATTCAGAGAAAAAGCGGTCAGAAATCCATGACTGCTCTTTAAATCCAGGATTTGTGACCTTTTGATGGCAGGCCATGTAAAGGTCATTTTATGTTCTCAACGGCCTTTGGGAGAAAACATACTCAGTAGTAAGGAGGCAGGCAGGAAATAGGAAAAAACAGCACTAATCACTGAAATGAGAGATAGGGGTCTTAGACCTTGTTTTGCCACTCAATATTTACATGATCTCCAGCAAATAATCTCTCCTATTTGGGTCACAGTATCTCATTTGTGATGAATGTATTAAATTAGATCACTGCGTTGAGCTCTAAAATTTGTCTTCATTCCCAGTGCATCTGCCTTTCTCTTTGCAAATATCATAGAGCTCACAGAGCAAATCTTCTCAAACATTACGGACCACTCTTGATTAGAAACTGAGGAAAAAGATGATAATTGAATTCGATAGGGGAAATAACACTTTCCTTTACTGAGCTGTATGAGAAGCACAAGGGCAACACTGTCAACATATAAAAGATAGTTCGATGGGAAGGTTCTATTGCCCGAGGAAAGAGATTTGATTTTCAACTGCAAAATACAGTGAGAGCTGACTGAAGCCTAAAAGCAGAATTTTTAGAACCAAAGGCAGTAGCATTGAATTGGATGAGTCTGGGGGAAAGCAGAGGAATAACTTGTTCTTGTCCCACAAATAGATTTCACTAGGACTTCAATAAAAGATGCTTGCTTCCTTCATGTGCTTTAAATGCTATTCCTGTGACTTAGCTCATCTCTGACTGAGTCCTCAATAGACTGCGAAGCTCCCTCTTGGCAATATGCTCTAAACAGATCCAAACTGGAAGGGAGGGGAGGCTACAGCCAAACTTAACTGAGGGCTTAGAACTCGTGTGTCAAGTAATTCCCTAAGGAATGTGCATTCTGATCTAATCATCATCACAGCCACCATTTCAAATAGTTATAACCTTATCATCTCTGTTTTAAAGCTCTTTATTTGTAAATTATAAAATAAATAGGAAAATTGGTAGCGACTACAAATATTTTAAAAGAATGCAGGGGTACGGGGTGGCTCAGTCGGTTAAGCATCTGACTCAGTCACGGCTCAGGTCACGATCTCAGGGTCCTGGGATGGAGCCCCATGTTGGCCTCCACACTCAGTGTGGAGTCTGCTTCAGATTCTCTCTCTCCCTCTCCCTACCCCTCCTGCTCATGCCAATCTCTCTCTCTCCCTCTCTCTCTCTAAAATAAGTAAATAAATCTGGAAAAAAAAGAGTACAATGTCTGAATAGCTTTAATAAAATTATTCACAAAAATTTAAACAATATGCTTTACATACATTTATAAAATTTGAGATAATAATATAAATGTAACAGAAATTAATCATAGCATAATTTCATTCTTTGCAGGATGCCTCTGTTAGATGCAATGATCTTTTAAAATGGGATTAATTGGTGATGCCTGGGTGGCTCAGTTGGTTAAGCAACTGCCTTCGGCTCAGGTCATGATCACGGAAACCTGGGATCGAGTCCCACATCGGGTGCCCTCCTCGGCGGGAAGCCTGCTTCTCCCTCTCTCACTCCCCCTGCTTGTGTTCCTTTTAGGCTGCCAGTCTTTTTATGTTAAATTCTACATGGGAATTTTTCCCATCTTACATGAATTAACAGCATAATATCAATTTTGCCACCTTGAAATTTCATGAGGGAGAAAAATTTCAAAATCTTACTTAACAGAATTCATAGAAAATCATATTTGATACAGAAAGAAATTCTTATAGTTGCTAAGAAGTAGGACTAAAAAGGGATTCAAGAAGAGCAAAATATTAAAAAAAAAAATCTTGTTCTGTATTCTCCCACCATGAAGAGGAAGTTTGTACCATATGAAAAAATAGCAGCCTACTGATCACAAGAGTCATGTACCAGCTGTTCTATAGAGCAATTAATGCTCCCAAATGTATTGTCTTGTGTTACACTTATCTAATAAGGTTTTAATATTTAATTGCAATGAAAATTGCCTTCAGACAAAATTTTATATTTATGGTTATAGCCCAGAAAGTTGTTCTATGATGAAAGTTGAAGCCAAATAATGATTTTAAACATTTGGCAAGTATCATTGGGTCAAAAAGTGTGCACCTGCTAATATGTGTAAAGGTAGCCATTACCTCGTGTGTTAGAGGAAAGAAAAACTAGAAATTATGGGTACTTTTTTATAAATTACAGAAAAGTTTCAATAATAGAGTTAAGAAGGTAGATACCTGGGGTGCCTGGGTGGCTCAGTTGGCTAAGCCTCTGCCTTCAGCTCAGGTCATGATCCCAGAGTCCCGGGAGTGAGCCCCGCATCCGGCTCCCTGCTTGGCAGGAAGCCTTCTTCTCCCTCTCTCACTCCGGCTACTTTTGTTCCCTCTCTGGCTGTGTTTCTCTCTGTCAAATAAATAAATAAAAATCTTAAAAAAAAAAAAAGGAAGATACCCAAGTATGTTGATGGGTACAAAAGTAATTTTTAAAACATAAAAGTGTTGCAGGTATGATCTTACTTGACTAAAAATGAATAAGCAATATATCATATAAACACGACCTATATAAGTTTGGAAATGTCTCAAGGTATATACAAGAAATCATTAAGCATGGTTGACTTTAAATCTTTTTTTCTTTTTTTTTTTCTGAGTGAGAGAGAGAAAGTGCAAGCGAGCAGAAGCCGATAGCTGCAGGCAGCTTACTTAATAGAACCCTGATGCGGGACTTGAGCCCGGGACTCTAGGATTATTACCTGAGCCAAAGACAGACACTCACCAACTGAGCCACTCAAGCGCCCCAAGGATGGTTGACTTTAGAAGAATGCACTTAGAACGGATAGGAGGTGTTTTACTTGCCACATTCTTCTCATATTGTTAACCATAAAAATATTACTTTTATAATTTGGAAAAAGTGATAAAACAAAGGATAAAAACATTTATGTGTTTTGGCTGATATTAAACATATTAATTTGTTGATTATTAATATTAGTTAATTGCACATTCATAAAATTATTGACATAGAATTGTTTATTGATATTAGTTATTACTGATTAAGCATAATAAATAATTGACTGTAGTCATTATGATTCATCATTTAATAATTCATTTAACTCATCCACTAGATAATTCTTTTTACTAGTCAAAAACATTTGCTGATAAGACCCATGTTAGATATGCATATTTTATATATGTACATCTGTAATTTGTAAATTTTCTTTATTAAATCTATATAACTATAAAATAAAGGATGCAGAGGAAATTGAGCAATACATTGAAACTTGAGAATGAGGATATTCTCTAAGATGTGAAGGCTGTGAGTCATTGGCGTGGGGATTACCAGGTCAAATATTTATATTAGTAATGCCTCCTGACATTTGTGGATTTTAATCAATAGAGACTTAAATATTTTTAAGGAAGGGAGTGGAACACTACTATGTCTAACTAACCTTCCAGAGAAGTATCATATTTTCATGTTTAATTGAAATTACTTCTGACATTCAAATTTATTTCTCCTAATATAGGCCCTAATATAAAGCAAAAATCCTCAAATCATTTGGAAAAACAGAATGAAACTCCTGATGAGTCTCGAAAGCTCCGAAAGCTGTGTTTTGACATAGGGAACAGATCTGAATTTCAAAATAGTCATATCACATGAGGCGATTCGACTGGGGTGGACTTGTGAGATTGCCTAGTGGTAAGCACTTTGATAGAAGAGATATACCCACAATGCAACACACATGGCCTGGGAGAAACCCAGAAGTTTCAAGAGATGCAAGCAAAGGAGGAAGAAAAAACATATAAAATGGGAAAAGGAATTCACGTGGCCAAGTAGATGCAAATACAATGCGCGCAGCTCTGTGCCAGGTGTGAGGATCTGGAGTCTGGCCCCTTGCCGGTGGGCAGGTGTGCGGTGCAAGGACTGAAAGCGGAATCGGAAGTGCAGAGGAGGGCCTCACCAATGTCAAGGGCAGACTGAAGGATGAGTGAGGCTTGGGAGAAAGTTGAGAAATTTTATCTACCGGAAGAAAACTGTATTTTTAAGTCCCTGATGAGTCCACATGCTCAGTCCGTTTCTGTTGATACTTAACCACTTCACCATTTCCCCGTTTAGTTGTTTCCTAAACTGAGGAGACACATGTTCGTCCAGTAAAGCCCCTGTGCTCCTTATGCAAGAAAGGAAACCCTGACTAAAACACAAAGCCACAGAGCCCGTTACTATTATGATGTCTTTCAGTCGCACTTCCTAAAAAACAGAAAAAGATTCGTTTTCCTTGAATCTTACAAACAAAATACTCCTGGACTCAGAAACTGATGAGAGAAGGAGAGAAAGAGAGAGGGGAAAGGGAGAGAAAGAGAATGAATCCATCGCAGCCATCTCCATCACAAGGCGCAGGTAAAATTTGCAACTCTCCCTTTCTCTCATAGATCTTTCTTTTGGGAAGAGGTGATAAATATTTTGAGGGAAGGGACAATAGAAAGTCTCCACTAGAGCAAAGATGGGAGATAGAGACAGAACTCAAGAGAGGAAGCTGAGGCAGTGGTTAGGGACCCGTATGTTGTACTGAAGATCGCTGGGCCAAATTCCAGGGAGAGCTGAATCAGATGTCTCTGCCCACCCTTTCCCTGTGTCATGCTGGGCAAGTCTCCTCAATTCTCTGGAACCCACTTTCCCTGTCTGTAAAATGTGTATCTGGAGGGAGGGGGAAAGGAGCTGCTAGAGGATGGCACACATTTTATCCGATTTGATTTACAGAGGGTTTGGGAGATAAGACACCAAAAAGAGGAGAAAGGTGAGAGACAAGAAAAACAGAGAGGGTAAGAGGGAGAAAGGGAAAGATAAAGAGTGGAGAAGAAGGGGGAAAACCTGGGAAACTTAGAAAGGAAAAATTGCCCATCTCAGTTCACGAATCTTAAGATTTGCGATGGTTTATTCTAGGGGTTCTGAAAGATGGTTTCCAGACCAAGAGCTCCAGCACCTTCTGGGAACTTGCTGGTTCAGTACCAGGTCTAATGAATTGCTAACTCTAGAGGTGAAGCATCTTCATCTGTGTTTCAATACACCACCCAAATGATTCTGATGCATGCTGAAGTTTGAAATTTATTCCATATAGAACAGTGCCAGGGGAAGGAAATAAGTAGGCAGATAAGAAACTCTTTTGTAACTTTCTAGGGGAAGATTGACAGTGTTTTCATATTTCTTTCTACAGAGAAAAGATGCTTGTCTTCCCAAGTGCTCTTATGGACTGTTGCTGGGGTCTCCATGGTACTGCTCAGTGCCTGTTTTATCACCCGATGTGTTGGTGAGTTCAAAAGGTCAAGTTTAATCTCCCTGGTGAATATTATGGGTAAAATCTTTCTTGTTGCCTGTGCGTTCTCTTCCCCCTCCCCAAAGAGTATTTCTGTTCCACTTTCTTCACTATTTATGCCCAGGTTATTGCTCAACTAGAACTGCAACTAGTACAGAAGAGTTAACCAAATTTCAGTGATCTCTGACATATTTTTCATAATAGACATTTTTCATCTCCTTGGTGGCCCTGAGTCCTCCCCATTGTCTTCCTATCATTAGGGTAAACTTTTCTATGTGATCCTAGCCAGAGGCATGACAAAAATCACTTTTTGGAAGAAGGGTATGAAGGATTGGCACAAGAGAGAGTAAAAATGCACTTGTTTTCTCTGGGCCTTTGTACCTGAAATAAAGTACATAAATGATAAAATTTATTTTTTATGAAGAGTAATGAACATTAACTCTGCCCCTTTCCTTATAGTGACATATCGTGTCTTTCAACTCTGTGATGAGAATAAGTTCCAGCTACATGAGGCATTCATGGACTTCTCCTGTTCCAGTGATGGATTGGGTATAGTAGCCCTCAAATTTGAACATCAACATTATTTATTGGCAATTTTAAAAAAGATTTTATTCATTTATTTCAGAGAGAGACAGAGAGCACAAGCATGAACATCAGGGAAGAAGGAGAAATAGACTCACCACTGAGCAGAGCGCCTGATGAAGGGCTCGATCTGGGAACCCTGGGATCAAAGGCAGATGCTTAACCAACTGAACCACCCAGGGGTCCCTATATCAACACCTTTTGTGGCTTCTAGATTGATTTGGGGACAAGTAAAGTAGTTGGTTGATGTTCTGTTTTTCAAAAACAAAATGTAAAATCTTGATTGTACTATATGAGAATGTTGAAGAATTGGTAAGAAGACAGTTCTAGAACTTTGGAAACACAATTAACATCAGGATGGGAAATATTGGAGACATTATAGAAAACCTTTAGAATAAATTTGAGATATGTCTCAACAGAAAATCTAGAAGTAATTCCTGAGAATGCATTTTCTTTTCCTCATTTTCTTCCAAATGAGGTGAAGGAGAAAAAAATATATGTAGAGATTAGGGAATTTGGAAATATTACAGAAATCTACTCCCTATGCTCATATATATACAATATTATTCCAAGTCTTAGCAAAATGCTACATGATGCTCCTCTGGGCTAGGTCACTCATGGAAACTTCTCTCCTCCTAGGTTCACTCAAGAATTGCTGTCCATCGGACTGGGTACACTTTCAATCTAGCTGCTATTTCTTTTCCACTAACACCATGTCCTGGGCATCAAGCTTAAAAAACTGCTCCGACATGGGCGCTCATCTGGTTGTTATCAACACACGGGAGGAACAGGTAGTTGGAGTGCAGCCTCCTCCAGGGTCGAGGTGACCTTCTTCTCAGGATCTGTCCCTTTCTCCATATGTGTATACAGTGTTTGGGCCACAGTTACTATTTGTTAAATGAATGTATTGAAATGCATTCCGTTCCTACTATTTCTGTAAGTTGATACCTACCCTATTTTCATCACAAGAAGAGCCAAAGAAGATGGGATTTCTATGTTCCATTTCTTCATTAGGAAGGCAGGAGGGAGAAAAGGGCTGGGAGTTCATTTTAGAATGGGTATTACATTGATGAGCATATCATATGATCATGTCACATGTGTCAAAAGTATGTCCACTGTCTTTAAGCTGTGACTAATAATGTTTCATGCTGGATATATACATTAGATTTTGTTACAAACAACAGTAGAAAAACTTGGAATGAGTTATTGAGAACCCCCTTCTCTGTTAAAGATTTGATTCTACGGTATGTATATTTTTGCCACAATAAAAAATATCAGGAGATAATCCTCCATGATCCTACAATTTGAGCCACTTACTTATCATCTGTAGTCTCTGTCCTACTTTACTTCTCTTAATAACAATTACCTTCAATATTTGTTCCAAGTTGAAATAATTGATCTCCTTTTTTTTTTTTAATTGTGTCACTTCCATAGGAATTCCTTTTCTTTGCGAAACCTAAAAGGAGAGAGTTCTATATTGGACTGACAGACCAGGTGAACGAGGGTCAGTGGCAATGGGTAGATGGAACACCTTTCTCAGAATCTCTCAGGTAATTTCCTTCTTGCAGGAGAATTTTAACACTGTCTCAAATCCCAAAGATAGACTATTGCTGCAGGGAGTTCTCAGAACCTTCTCCTGTTCTATAGGATATCTTTGGGTCAACCCTTGGTGATAGGATTTGCAAGAAGGTAGATGAAGGAAGCATGAGGATCTAGGGCTCCCACTTCCTGAGGATCTAGAGCTCCCACTTCCTGAGACTATCTAAATAAAGGTGAAGAGAAATAACAGAATGAAAGAAGGAGAGGGTTAGAATTAAAAGACTAATTCATTTGAAATACAGGAGAGACAGAGTGAAATTCGAGTCTTATGCCCCAAACTAGTAAATGAGACAAAAATAGTGATTTGAGTAAGCAGATTTATGGAGTGAGAGCATGGAACCCCCTTGTTAAGTCTCTTTTCTCCTTATTAATGACCTTACATCATCAGAACACAGTGCTTTGGAGTTTTCAAAGTTTTTATCTCGTTCATTATTTCATGTTACCTAAATTATGCCTTTCTGAGATTCATTGGTATTATTAATCTTCACTTAGCATTTGAGGAAACTAAAGGTCAAGAAGGTTAAGGTCAGTGCTAAGAGTATAGCCCAGATGCCCTGAGACTTGAGAAAGATGCTTCACTACAGCACAGTAACACCACTGAAGTATGTATCTAAGTGAATACAAACTCATTGTGGAATAAAAGGAGCCAAAGGTAAGGTGAGATATGAGTGTGAAGAAAACAAATCCTTGAGAATATCAGTGCTCTGAAGGAAACAAATCCACCAGAATTTCAGTAGTTACTCATTATGGATCGACAGCCATGAGGGAGCATGACAGAATAGAAAGTCAGGAATAGCCAGTTCAGTTCCACTCCTCATAAACTCTGACTTAGACAAATTGTTTAACTTTCCTGAGATTCCTTTTCCTTACCAATAAAGTGGAGATTATAGGGGCACCTGGGCAGTTCAGTTGGTTAAGCATCTGGCCTTCAGCTCAGGTTGTTATCTTGGGGTCCTGGGGTCAGGTCTCCTTCTCTCTCTCTCCCTCCGCCTCTCCCCCTGCTTGTGCACTTTCTCTATCTCTGTCAAATAAATAAAATATTTTAAATTAAAAATTAAAAAATAAAATAAAATGGAGATTACAATGCCTAACTGTTGTGAAGTTATACAACACCAATGTCATTTGTCTAGCATAGTAGGTCACTTGGCTTCTTGTAGCTATTTTAAATCTCCTGCACTATTCCCTTTCAGCTTCTGGGATGTTGGGGAGCCCAATAATATAGTGACAGTGGAGGACTGTGCCACCATCCGAGACTCTTCAAATCCCCGGAGAAATTGGAATGATGTGCCCTGCTTCTTCACTATTTTTCGGATTTGTGAAATGCCAGAAATAAATGTCTCAAGCAACAAAAAAAATTTCTAAGAGCAGAAAGCACAAGAGGCACAAGAGCATGAACATAGCTCCAACCTGAGAGAATTGTGTGCTGCACTTAATGAGGACTCCACAGGGACTTCAGGACGACTTTGTTGCTTTTGCTACCAATAAAAATAAGTCACCTTGAATGTTAAAACTTGTGATACTGATTGACATGCATGTTTCTCCATATTAGTCTCAGGACTTCTTAAAACTTACCAAGCAATTCTTGAGCAAATACCAGGAAAAGAAAAGTATGCTCCTTTGGGTATATTTGCTTCGTTTGTGAATACTGATGTCAAAATGAGGGACGTAGAGCAAGCAGAGCCCAGCAAGAAGAGGATTTTCAAGGTGATTTTGAAGAATCCCTTGAAATCAGGCTCTGGTCAATCCTTCTTCTCCTGGCTCCTGGAAGGTGTGCCTTGTCTTGATTGCATACCATTTTTACGGCTGCCTGAGCAGGAATCTTCACTATGTTTTCCTATACAATGAGTAAGAAACACCCTCAAGTCTTGAAGCTTATTCCTGCTCTACATGTGGACTTTCTAGGTGAAGGCCTTGACTATGCCTCACTAGGAAAAGGCCATGCTAAGCTTCAGCTCCAAACAGAGTATGATTTAGTCTGTTCATCCCAAGAACTCCCTTTTCTCTTTATTCTCTTCCACTGAATAACTGAATCTCACCTGAGTTTGTGGCTCTTGCTCAGCTAGGGTCCAACAGTCAAATTGTTTGAAGAGGACATTCAGCTTGACAATTTCCTAACTCAAGCCTATCTACTTACTAGCATGATATTTTTTTCAGTACTGATAAGGTTATTCAAGAATATTTAAATAACATAGCACCTTTAATAAACATGTTTCTTGCACATAGCACCATAAAGAGACTCTCAAAATTCATATATTGGAATGAATGTGTAATCATGAAAGGGGAAAATTCAACTGTGTAAGTGAATATAATATTTTATCTTTCCTTAAAAATGTTTATCTTCTACTTTCTAATTCCCTTTTTTCAAATTATAAACATCAATGAAAGACATATGGAAATACTTTTATTCATCATTGTTTCTCTATCATTGGTTATACCTTAATATTTTAAATTTTATTTCAATATTGAAAGATATATGAAAGTATTGATATGCATTATTCACCATATATTTATAATTTGTTATGCAATTAACTTTGTCTCCAAAGTTTGGCAAGAAAAGAAACAATCACTCAGGGTTTGGTGGTTAAAAATCAACAGAACCCAAGTTACTTATCTGGAAAATTCTGAGGGGTAGATCATCTGGTTGATACTATTTTAAAACATTTTTTACAATAAGACCTACAAAAATAATTAGGCACCAGAAAAGCCAGAAAGTTTCAAAAAAATCAAAGAGTAAGTAATCATCCATAGTCCCAAGACCATATTCCCAAAGTTAACCACAAGATGTATATATTGCTACATGGGCCTCTAAACATTTTAAAGAAAAGCATTCAGATATATTTGATGAAGATGATATATACGCATTATCAAAAAATTTTTACTCATATGGTATTATCAACAGATATTATCACAGATGAATCTTGTACTATATCATGATTATATATTATATATTTTCCTAAACACATTTTGCTTTTCATATAGTTAATATTGGTGGCACTTCTTATTTATCTAGTTTTCTATGTACTAATTAATAATGCACCCCTTAACTATGCAGAATTGTACATCACCTCTCAATGCATTCAAATACATTCTATCAGTTCCATATTTTCAAGAGGAAAAGAAATCCTCTTGGAACTGTCTTCCTTTTCTGATCTGAATTGGGATTGTTCTCATGGTTTCTTTCACAGCCATTATTTTGTTGATTTTTATTATACAAAGGTAATATTTTGTCACTTAAAGGTTCTTTCAGATTATGATATACCAATATAATGAAACACTATTTAGTTATTTGGAACAAGGTATAAAACATTTCCCAAACTATATTTTTAAGTAAAAAATACAAGATGATTATCCAAAAAAACAAGTAATCCAATTAAAAAATGGGCAGAGGACATGAACAGACATCACTCCAAAGAAGATATCCAGACACATGAAAAGATGCTCAACATCACTCATCATCAGGGAAATGCAAATCAAAACTACAATGAGATATTACCTCACACCTGTCAGAATGGCTAAAATCAAAAACACAAAACAACAAGCATTGGCAAGGATATGGAGAAGAAATCCTCTTGCATTATTGGTGGGAATGCAAATGGTGCTGCCACTGTGAAAAACTGTATGGAGGTTCCTCAAAAAATTAAAAAAAGAACTGCCATATGATCACACTACTGGGTATTTACCAAAGAATGCAAAAACATGAATTCAAAGGGATGTATGCACCCCTATGTTTATTGCAGCATTATCTATAATAGCTTAAATATGGACACAGCCCAAGTGTCCATCAATTAATGAATTGACAAAGAAGATGTGATCACACACAAACACGCACACACACACCCCAGAATATTATTCAGGTGAAATCTTGCCATTTGCACAAGTGGATGGAGCTAGGGTGTATCACGCTAAATGAAATAGAGGAAGACTAATACCACTTGATTTCACATATGTGGAATTTAAGAAACAAAACAAATGAGCAAAGGAAAAAAAAAAAGAGAGAGAAAGACAAACTGAGAAACAGACTTTTAATTATAGACAACTGATGGTTACCAGAGGAGGGGTTGTAGGGAAAAGGAAAAAGAAGGGATGCAGATCAAAGAGTACACTTATCATGATGAAAAACAAACAGAAAAAAACCCTGAGATTCATGAGGGGGGAAAACTGCAAGATTTTTAAGATGCTGTAGATAATTTTTCCATTTAATGTAAAAAAGAAGTAGTTTATATATGTATATACATTTGTATAACACATATTTAAACATACAGAAATACATATTAAAAAATGACAATCATAGTTTCTCTGAAGAGGCATGTAAGGGACTAGAGTTCAGGGTGGAATATTTAACTTATACTTTCATTTATATTTTTTCTGTTTGCCTTTTTAACAGACACACACACACACACACACACACACATACACACACACATATATATCTTATTTTTTTATTTTTTCAAAGACAAAAACCAGTGTTTAAATTTTTTAAGTATTTCAAACTTCTAGGACTATCACAATGTCCTAATAAATTTTGCAGTTGTTTTTATGAAATTACTATCAGCTGTCTTAAAGAAATTATGGAGAATAGGAAAAGTGCCATGAGAGCTGGGAACAGATTGAAAGGGGCTGAGGGGAGAAACACAGAGACCAGTCAGAAGGCTATTGCAATAATCCAGGTAAGAAAGGTGATCTGTGGTGGGTCACCAAAGAGGTAATGAAAAATAATCAGACTGCAAGATATAGATTAGGGGGTACCTGGGTGGCTCAGTTGCTTGAGCATCTGACTCTTGATTTCAGCTCAGGTCATGACCTCAGGGCTGTGAGATGGAGCCCCATATTGGGCCCCACATACTGCTCTGTGTTTGGTGGGGAATCTGCTTATGATTCTCTCTCTCCCTCTGCCCCTCCTTCCTCTCTCTCTCTCCCTCTCCCAAATAAATAAATAAATCTTAAAAAAAAAAAAACATTTAAAGGGTTTGTCATGCAAAAATAATGACAAACCACTACCAGTTGGAATACCCCCCTATAGTAAAAATCTGAGCAGAGAAAAACAATGACTAAGAGATTGCATCATGTAATCGATGCACACCAACTGAAAAGGAAATACTCTGATATACTATCAAGAAAGCAAAGTTAATGAAAACAGATTCTCACAGAAAAGACGATTCCTGCCACCAGACCACACAGAAACACATTATCTTGAATGAATAGAACAAAAATAAGTAAGGCTATCATAACTGAAAATTTTCTATTTTCTCAGCAGGTGTTCTCTGTTCTGACAGTGCAGGTACATTCTTCCCTCATCTAATTGGTTGGTTCTTCTTTTCGGGCCCCATCACAAAGACTCCTTTGGAGGTTTCTAGTTGAATGCTGTTCCAGGTAATTTACAAATACTTCTTGTCTCGAAGTTACAAGGAGAATCATTCCATGTCCATTTGTCTTGAACATTAACAAGGACAACACAATTTTCTTCTGGATTTTTGGGTTTACCTTCATGCCATGATCTGAAATGAAAGAAAAAAAATATATGTATATATTTATATTTCTCTCTCTCTCTCTCTCTCTCTCTCTCTCTCTCTCGTGTGTGTGTGTGTGTGTGTGTGTGTGTGTGTGTGTGTAGGTCAGGGGGCATGCAGGGAAAATGCCTCTGGTGAAAAATATGGAGCGTGTTGTCTAATAGAAGTATCATAGTATATTAGTATAGGGGTTAATTACTCATTACATAGTGCTGTATTCTGAGTAAGCATTTCTGCATCAGTATACTCCAGCCCCAATGAATTCTGCTTGCTATCTTCCCAGCTTTGCCTATAAAGCTCTTTCACCCTAGTCATACTCACAAATTATGTGCGTTAAATGGTGTCTTGTCCACCAAGGACCACCGGCCTTCATTGTTCTCATCTGTAAGTCCCAGGAAATACGAAAATTGTCTATCCAAAAATTGAATAATAAAGTTCTGCATAAAAATGTAAATTTTTGTAAGTATATTTGCATTTATCATTAACAGCTATTACATTAGGAAAAGAGAGAAAAGGTCAGATAGATTACTAGCCAAGCACAAAAGTATTGTCATCAGACAGACCTGCTTTCAAATCCTGCCTCTGCCACTTATCGTGTAAGGTAGTAAGTGCTCTAATGTCACCAAACCCAAGACTTTTCATCTCCAAAAGGACAACTCTACTATTGCACAGACTTACTGTGAAGAGTAAGTGAGAAAGTGAGATCATACTTGCAAATCACTTAGCACTATGTTTAATAGCATCAGATTTTTAAAAACTTTCATTTTTAAAATCTCCTTCTTTAATTGTATGCATATTAAATTAAGTTCCATTTTATTCAGAGTCGGTGAACCTATAGACTGCAAAGCCATGGGAACAGATTCCTCTGGGAAACTCCCCTAACTAAGAAAAGAGTAGAATATGAGTTATGGTACACATGAGGAAGTATATTACATGACATATACATTTGTTTTTAAAGAACTGAGTTAAACTTAAGAATTTTTTTTAATTTAGAGTTACAACCATACAACTGAATTATATTTCTTATGCTTTCTCCTGAGACGCTGTTTAAGTCCTGCTTAACCACTCATTTATTCACTTACTCACCAAACATTTATCAAGACCTATCCAGTGTGCCTAGCACTGTGCAGGACTTTGGAGATCTAAAGATTAGGAGAGCACAGCTGCAGCTCTCTACAAAGAAGAATCATTGGCAGAGATGGGGCAGTGAATAGATAATCTCAGTACAGTGATGTAACTGCCATGATCACACAGTGTGCAAAATACCACAGGAGTCTTTCCAAATTAGAACAGGGAGGATGGCATAGGGAAGGTGATCAGGGTAGTTTTCTGGAGGAAATAACATGTGAATCAAATCTGGAAAGACCAGAAGCTAGCCAGATGAAGAAAAATGAGGGAGGAAGATAAAACAGATGAAGAAAAGGAACAGAGGCAGAGCAGAGAAATTCTTCTTTCTCTGCAAAGACAGTCAAAGAGCAGAGAGATGGATGGGAGGCTTCCAACATACCAGCTCAGCTTCTGTGCTGATGGTGGCTAGATGAGCCCCCATCCTCAGGCAGTTCCTTTCGCTCTTGGCCCATGTCTTGTTGTCATTAAGAGGAAAATAGCAGTTGGACTGGAATGCTCTCCAGCCAAAAGGACAGCAATTCCAGGTGCTCCCTCATGAGAAAATTGAAATGAAAATCAGTTACAAAGGAGCATTTTTATCTGTAACAGATTGCATAGTTATTCTGCTAACTATGCGGTTAACATTTTTTTGGAAATAATACCAAGATTACCAAGATCATTCTGTTGCCTTTTTTAAAAATCCTGAAAGATACATTTCTAAATATTTCTGAGCAAAAGTATCTGAATCACATAGTGACTTATATGGAAATTACAAGATATTCTCTTAGAAGACAACATCATTTTTCAATGTCCCTATATGTATTTACTTCTATATTTGAAGTGCTTCTAGAACAAAGCCTTTTGCAGGAAATTTTATCTAGAGGGGGTAGAGAACATACTAGAAGCTTCAAGCATTTCCCCATCCTCCCAAAGGATGGGGGATTTTACAAATTCCAGCAAAATGTAAGAGACAAAGTCACTTCAGCAAAGCTGTATATTCTAGGAGGAAATAGTCCTTAAGATAAGCCTGAATCAAAAGAAAATGGAATTAATGTTATGTTTTGTATGTCAAAAATGGATCCTAAATGTGTTGTTATATTGTCCAGTTATCAACGGATTATAGTCACAAGAAATCTATTCCTATTTACTGATGTTCACCCTTGTACCAGATACTCCTGTTGTTTTCATCTCTCCTGTTTTACTACTGATTACTTTAAATCAGATTATGAACCTGAACAGAAATGGAAGTAAAAAAGAAATTCTCCTATGCCCTTTTCTATCTACCTTTCAATTTTGATTTCTCTCTGGTGCATGTCAGCTTCATGTGGTACTCTGGTAACTTGAACACTCTTGTGTCTCTTCCGCAATGTAGAAAGTTGTGATGAGTCACTGTTAAAGGGGAAAAGAGTTAGTTTTCTTCTCCTATATAACCACTTACTTAGGAAATGGGAGCTGGTCACTCTGGTCCTTCTCTCTAAGAGTTAAGCTAACTATCCCTTATTCTTACTACCCAGTTCCTTTATTCCAGCTTCAGGTGAATAGGTTGAAAGCAACTGTCAAAAATTAATATTTTATTATCATATTAACCATTTTGTGCTTTATGGGAGTAGTTCTGCAAACCTTTATCTGTATATGCTTATTTTTAAAGATTTTATTTATTTATTTGACAGAGAGAAACACAGCCAGAGAGGGAACACAAGCAGGGGAAGTGAGAGAAGGAGAAGCAAGCTTCTTGTTGAGCAGGGAGCCTGATGTGGCGCTTGATCCCAGGACTCCAGGATCATGACCTGAGCGGAAGACAGACGCTTAATGACTAAGCCACCCAGGCACCCCTGTGTATATGCTTTTTAAGCATATTTTTCTATCAGAATCTGTGTTAGAGTGGAGATTTTTAGCGAACACTGGGATAGTTCGGACAAGTTTTATGAGCCATATACATTTATTTTATCTTTTAAATATTTTTACTTCAAGGGGCACCTGGGTGGCTCAGTTGGTTAAGCATCTAACTCTTGATTTTGGCTCAGGTCATGGTCTCACAGTTGTGAGCTCAAATCCCACATTGGGCTCTGTGATAGGCATGGAGCCTGCTTAAGATAGTCTCTCTCTCTCTCTCTCTCTCTCTCTCTCTCTCTTTCTCTCTCTCTCCCCCTCTGCCCTTCACCCACCCTGTCCACACACTCTCTCTCCCTTTCTCTCTCTCAAAACTAACTAAATAAATATTTTTACTTTGAAACATAACCAAGTGCGAAGAAGTGAAAAACACAAATGTACAGCTTATCGAATTACTGTAAAGTGAACACTCCTGGTAACAACAATCTGGCTTAAGAAACACAGCATTACCAACACTCACATCCCAAATACAACCCACTTCCTCTATCTTAAAGGTAACTATGCCACAGCTTTTCAACTAATCATTTTGTGCTTTGCTTCACAATCTTACCACTTGATAACATATCCCTAAACTATACAGATCAGATTTGCCTGCTTTTGAACATTATATAAATAAAATGATAAAATCTGCATTCTTTTGGTTCCATTTTTTGCTCAGTGTTATATCTGAAATTTATTTATATTGTGACATACAATTATAATCCATTCATTTTTATTACTATAAAGTGATCTATTGTTTTAATGCACTAAAAAGTATTTATATGTTCTTCTTCTGGTAGACAGTTGCTTTGCTTCCAGTGTTTGACTATTATGAATACCATTCTCAGCATTTTTGACCATGCATCCTAGAACACATAAGCATGCATTTCTGTGAGCTACATGCCTAGGAGTGGAATTGCTGGTAATAGAATACACATATTGCCAACTATGATAGTGGCAAATTTTTCTAAAGTGGTTGTACTGTTTTATGCTCCCACAAACAGCAATTCATTGGAGTTCCAGTTGCTCCATATCAACATTACTTAATAGTGCCAGAATTTTTAATTAATGCCATGCTGGCATGTTTGCAATGGTATCTTGTTTTGTGAGTTGATCCTGAAAAATAATAAGCTTGACCTTTTTTATGTGCTCATTAAACATTTCAATTTTTCTTTTCTATAGTGCTTATTCAAATTTTGCGTATTTTTCTGCTATACTGTCAGGCCTTTTTCCTATGGGTTTGAAAGAATTGTTTATATATACTGTACATTAAATTGTTATCAATTACATACATTACAAACACTTTCATCTATGGCTGTTTTCTTTCTTGTTATTTTTGTTGTACACTAATTCTTACTTTAACATAGTATAATTGGTCAATATTTTCTTCATTAGCCAGCATATTTTATGACTTGAGAAATCATTCCCCAACTTGAGGATATGAATATATTCTCCATTTATCTTCCAAAAATCATTACTGATTTGCTTTTCACATTTGGCCAATAATCCATGTCAAGTTGGTTTTGTACATGATATACAGGAGAAGGATTTCATTTTTTTGAATAAGGATAATCAATGGTCCTCTAGCACATTTATTGAACAAAACTGTCCTTTCCCTATAACTGCAGCATCCCTTTCTGTTTTACATAGAATTCATAGATGCAGGATCTATAACTAAGCTCTATATTTCTTTGCTCTATTTGTCTATACTTGCACCTATACTTTATTACTGAATTATAATAATTTTATATAAGGCCTTGCTATTAGAAAGAACAAATCTTTCAACTGTTCTTTTCAAAGCCAGACTACAGTCCATATGAAAGTTGGGTTTTTGCTGGTCATTCTTTACCGATAAGATACAGCCCTTTAAAATCTCAGTCAAAACTGGGGAATGATTTACTTCAGCCATAAACCTTCATATGTATAGAAAAGTGTTTAATTTCCATCTTTCATTCCCTGACACAAGACAGCACCATCAAAGGACAGAAGGTTAAAAACATAGCTCTGGATTTTAAATTCAAGACTGTGAAAAGCAGCATGGATTGAAATGTTGGGGGTAAATCAAAATAACAAAAGGCTCAGAGGATCTTTATGAATGTTGTTTGAGAAAATTCACAGAGTTCCATTTCTGCTAATAACTTACCCAAACAATTTGCAATAAAAGAAGCACTGAGAACTGAGATGAAAAAAACAGCAGTGGCCCAAGGGATCATCTGGGAATGCTGGCCTCTGACTAGGACAAAAGGAAAGATAAATACATTGTCTTCTCTGCCACAAGAACTAGAGAAGATATTCTCCTGAGAAGCAAATTAAATATGAAATCGCCCACAATATTTTAGATCTGGAGGAGAGCTTAAATATTTCCTCCTGAATAAATCAGTTTTAGAGCATACTGATAAAAACATACATACATACATACATACATACATACATACATAAAAACATAAACTTTTTTTGGAATGGAAAGGCTTTTTATAAGACAAAAAACCCAAAGATCATAAAAAATCGATAATTTGGGTCCATAAAAATTAAGCTTCTCTATAACACAAATAATGTTAAAACACAAGGGACATATGAAAGAAAATTTTGTCACAATATTAACATCTAGACTGTATAGAGAATTTCAAAAATCAAATTAAAAACAGTAAAAGTTTCACCAGAAAATTTGTAAAAATTTAGTTTGCTAAAATTATAAATGACCATTAAACAGAAAAGTATGCTGAAAGAAACATAAACTAAAATATTATGGTATAATTTTTCACATATGAGATTTTTTTTTCTTTTAAAGATTTTATTTATTTATTTGACAGAGAGAAACACAGCTAGAGAGGGAACACAAGCAAGGGGAGTGAGAGAGGGAGAAGCAGGCCTCCCGCCGAGCAGGGAATCTGGGATTTTGATCCCAGGACTCCTGGATCATGACCTGAGCTGAAGGCAGCCACTTAATGACTGAGCCACCCAGGCACCCTCACATATGAAATTTTTAAAAGAAAATAGAAAATACATAGTATCAGCAAGACAGAGGAGAAATAAACTCTCTTGGTGAGGAAACACATGCTTATGCTAAATTATAAATTAGAAAGCTTTTAGACAGGCCAAGTAGGCAACACTTATCAATTTTTAATGCATCACAGTTGCAACAACAATATCAATTCTAGAGCTCTACCATATAGAAAAGTTGAACTTATTTATATGAAAGGATATTCATTGCAGTACTTCTGGAAATAGAAAAAAAAAAACACCAGAAACCAATAACTGCATGTGTATTATTAACAGTAAAGATTCTAAATGATGGTGAATCTCTATGATGGAATTCTGCACAGTGATTCAAATAATCCTATATATCAGTAGGTATTGACAGAAAAAGTCTCCAAGATATATTGTTAAATAAAAAGGTGTGTTTCAGGGTCAGGGTACACTGTGGTCCCATCCATGTTTGCCATGGTAGAGTGATGAGTTGAAGCAAAACATTAATTTTAAAATTATCTATTTCTTTTTATGTGTGTGTGATGTGATTTTTTTAAATTTTATTTTATTTTTTCAGTATTCCAAGATTTGTTGTTTATGCCCCACACCCAGTGCTCCATGCAATACATGCCCTCAGTACCCACCACCAGGCTCTCTCCTCCCCCCGCCCCCTTCCCTCCAAGACCCTCAGTTTGTTTCTGAGTCCAAAGTCTCTTGTGTTTTGTTTCTCTCCCCAAATTACCCTACTTCCCATTTACTTTCCCTCTCCTACTGTCCTCTGTATTACCCCTTATGCACCACAAGTAAGTGAAACCAGGTGATACCTGACTTTCTCTACTTGGCTTATTTCACTCAGCATAATCTCTTCCACTCCAGTCACATTCATCCACAAATGACTATATGTAAAACTGGAGAAACCTGAATAAGTTCTGTGGATTGAACCAATGTCAATGTTCTAGAACTGGAACTATATTTGCCTAAGATGTTAACGTTGGGGGACACCGGGTGAAGGGTGCACAGAACCTCCCTGTGAATTTATTTGCAACTTCTTGTAAATTTATAATTATTTCAAAATCAAAGTTAAAAAATTATCTATTTCTACATTTGTTCTATTTCTCAAAAATGTTGTTTAATATTCTTGTAATACAAATACATTATGACCCTTAAGTACAGCATAAAATGGGATAAAGTCAGAGCCTCAGGTAAACTGTGAGCCCTAGTCAGTGTTTTGTCTATCTTCCTTCCTTCTCTTACTTCTAAAAGAATCTTCCCAAATTACTCTCTTTTTTCCATCTTATTTTTCTTTTGTATAATTTATCTCTTGTCTTGGCCCAATTTTTGTTTCACAAAGAAGTTTCTCTTACCCAGTATACTTACCCAATATATCTATGACCTTTCTCTTCACCAAAGGGTGATTGTCATTTCCTTTAATTCCTCCTCATCTTCAATCTTCAGAACTATAACTACCATTAATTCATATTTTTAAATCTTAGTCATAATTACATTTGCCTCTTTAAAACTGAGAGGAGAGAATGTACTCACATTTTTTTTGAGGTTCTTCTTGCCCCATTGTGGGTTAATTCTCTTGCTGTCCAATGGTTGGGAGAATGAGAAGCCTCTTCTGTCTTTGTCTCAAGTGTGTATTTCTGTGGGTAAGGAATATACCCTCAGAAATACTTGAGATTGAATATTAATCTTACTCTGTTAAGATCAGGAACTTCCCTATATAAAAGACAAGTCAAAAGAAGAAGTCTTTTCAAAGACAGGTTTCCTTTGATTCACTCCGAGAGACAGAGCAAAGACAAAAGGAAATTGGGAAAGCAATACTCAAAAACAGCTAGTAGAAATTTCCATTAAGTATGTTGAGATCACTAGATTAGTGTGTCGTATGATATTTCTCAATTTGTTTTTATTCATTCAAACAAAAAGTTTAACCATGCTCTAAAAGAATAATCATTATGCCTAAAAAAATTTAATACACATTTCACCAAGGGGCGCCTGGGTGGCTCAGTTGGTTGGGCAACTGCCTTCGGCTCAGGTCATGATCCTGGAGACCCGGGATCGAGTCCCACATTGGGCTCCCTGCTCAGCAGGAAGCCTGCTTCTCCCTCTCTCACTCCCCCTGCTTGTGTTCCCTCTCTGGCTGTGTTTCTCTCTGTCAAATAAATAAAATATTTAAAAAAAAAATTAATACACATTTCATCTTTCTTTCTGTCTTCTTTTTCTTGGGGGAGGGGATGTTATATTTTCAAATTACATGTTATATGCTTGAGGTAACTTCTGCCTTAAAAATTTCTCTGAGCTAAGTAAGTTGTGTGCAAGATGACAAAAGACAATGTGAGCAATGAGCTAAAGCTTTTTTCAAAAAAGATTTTATTAATATATTTGAGGGATCACAGAGGGAGAGTGAGAGGGAAAAGCTGACTCCCTGCTGAGCACAGAGCCCAAAGTGAGGCTCAGTCCCAGGACCCTGCGATCATGACCTCAGCCAAAGGCACATGACTGAGCCAGGCACCTCTGAACTAAAGTTTTTAATGTACACAATGTATGTAAACTATATGTAAAAACAAAGTAACTTTTGTTTTGGGGTTGAGAAGGGAATGGTGGAACTATTCATTAAATCCCCAAATCTTGGGGCACCTGGGTGGCTCAGTTGGTTGGGCGACTGCCTTCGGCTCAGGTCATGATCCCGGAGACCCGGGATCCAGCCCCGCATCAGACTCCGTGCTCGGCGGGAAGCCTGCTTCTCCCTCTCTCACTCCCCCTGCTTGTGTTCCCTCTCTGGCTGTGTTTCTCTCTGTCAAATAAATAAAATCTTTTTTAAAAATAAATAAATAAATAAATCCCCAAATCTTCCTAGATGAGAGAAAATAAGCTTATTAAAGCAAAGGAAAAGGAAATGTAACATTCTGTGATAAAGACATCATCAGATTCCCTGTCTTCTTTTACAGTGCCAGGATGGATTGAATGTTTGTGTCCCACACCCATGCCTGCATTGTGATCTCAAATGTTCCAGCCTTTAGAACTGTGAGATATAAATCCCTTTTGGTTAAGCCACCAATCTACGGCATTTTGTTACAGCAGTCTGAGATCACAAAAACAAGTATCTAGCAGCTTAGAGATCCTTCTTAAATTCTAGCTTTTTTTTTTTTAAGATTTTATTTATTTATTTGACAGAGAGAAACACAGCTAGAGAGGGAACACAAGCAGAGGGGTGTGAGAGAGGGAGAAGCAGGCTTCCCACCGAGCAGGGAGCCCGATGCGGGGCTCAATCCCATAACCCCATGACCTGAGCCGAAGGCAGTTGCTTAACCAACTGAGCCACCCAGGTGCCCCTGCCTTTTTCCTTAAGCTACAATATTATTTTAAGTATACACACACACACACATACATATATACACATATATATATTTAGTGATCTTGAATGAAATAATACTTTGCTCTGTTAAGTTGGAAGTGGAAGTAAAATTATAAATTTGGCAACACATATATATTTCAACACTGTCACAACCGATTTCTACAGCAACAATATTACTTACCCACAAACTCCCAAAGCAACTCTAGAAACCACATCTTTGTCTAAAATAATATGTGCTGTTTATTAAAAGGATCTAGGAGTCTTAGAGGATATATAAATCCCAACCAGAACTACACCTGGCATATTCTGTGTTCCCAGAAAACAAACATGATTTCAAACACATGAGAGAAACTGCTCTAGAAAGTTTCCTGAGCCAAATGAAAAGATGTGTCCAAGATATAGTTAAGACCACAAAAAGACAGGGTGCCCAGGTGGTTCAGTTGGTAAAGAAAGTGTCTGACTCTTGATTTCAGCTTGGGTCATGATCTCAGGCTTGTGGGACCGAGTCCTGAATTGGGCTCCATGCCCAGCAGGGAGTCTGCTTGAGATTCTCTCTCTCCCTCTGCCTCCACATGCTCTTTCTCTCTAAAATAGATACATATTTTTAAAAAACAGCTATAGATTCAACAACTTGTTAATGGATGGAGACACAATAAAAATGTAAATGTTGACATCAAAAATGTACAAAAGAGGAAGAGTAAAAGATGGAGTTTTGGCATGCAAGCAAAGTTAACCTATTATCAGCATGAAATAGACTGTTATATCTACAAGATGTTTTATGCAGACCTCATGGGAATCATAAAGTAAAAATCTAAAGTCAATACATTGCGATAAAGAGAAAGGAAACAAAGCATACCAATACAGCAAAGGAAGGCATAAAGAAAGGGGGAGGGAGAATGGAACCACCAGAAAATAATAAGACGGCATTAGCAAGTTCTTGCCTATCAATAATTACTCTAATTGTTAATGGATTGAATTCTCTAATCAAAGGCATAGAGTGGCTGGATGGTTAAAAAAACAAGACCCAACTATACACTGACTACAAAAGTCTTACCTCAGCTCTAAACATATACAGAGATTCAAAGTGAAGGAATAGCAGAAGACACTTTATGCAAGCAAAAACAAACAAAAATCTATTCTAAAATAAGACAACATAAACTTTAAGCACAAAATGGTAACAAGAGACAAAAACAGTTATTTTGTAATGATAAAAGGTCACTACATCAAGAAACTAAAACAAACAAATATATATGCACACAACATCAAATCATCTTTAATATTTCAAGAAAATTAAAACAGACCTAAAGAGAGAAATAGAAGATAATCCAATAATAATAGGGGAGCTCAATTCCTCACTTTCAACAACAAACAGATTATTGAGACAGAACGTCAATAAGGAAACAATAGACTCTAAACAAACTTTAGACTAAATGAACCCAACAGACATATCCAAAATATTCCATCTGACAGCAGTAGAATATACATTATTCTCTAGTACAAATGGAATATTTTTCAGGATAAATCACATGATAGTTACAAAACAAGTTAAACAAATTTAAGAAGACTGAATTATACCAAGTGTCTTTTCCAAACACAATGAAACTAGAAATCAATAACAAGATGAAAACTGGAAAAAAACATAAATATGTGGAGATTAAACAACATTCTCCTGAATGGGTCAATGAAGAAATCAAAAGGGAGGGGCACCCAGGTGGCTCAGTTGGTTAAGTGACTCTAGATTTCAGCACCGTCATGATCTCAGGCTTGTGAGATGGAGCCTGGTTTCAGGTCCAAGCTGGGAGTGGAACCTTCTTAAGATTCTTTGTCTTCCTCTCCCTTTGCCCACCTATCCAACAAGTTGCAGGCACACATGTGCATGTGCATTCTTGCTCTCTCTCTCTCAAAAAAAAAAATCTTTAAACAAAACAAATGAAAATGAAAGCACAACATTTCAAAACTTATGGGAGACTCCAAAGGCAGTTTTTTTTTTTTAAGATTTTAATTTACTTATTTGAAAGAGTGAAAGAGAGCGAGCACAAGCAGGGGGAGTAACAGTGGGAGAAGCAGAATCCCCATGGCAGGGAGTCCAATGAGGGGCTCAATCCCTGGATCCTGAGATCATGACCTGAGCCAAAAATAAACAATCAACTGACCAGGTGCCCCTAAAAGCAGTCGTAGAAGGAAGTTTATAGGGTTTCCAGCCTACCTCAAAAACAAAAAATAGCTCAAAGACCTCACTTTACACCTCAAGGAATTAGTAAAAGAACAAACCAAGCCCAAATTAGTAGAAAGGAATTAACAAAGACCAGATGAATGCACGAAATAAAGACTGAGCAGGGGCACCTGGGGGACTTAGTTGGTTAAGTCTGACTCTTTTTTTTTTTTAAGATTTTTATTTATTTATTTGACACAGAGAAATACAGCCAGAGAGGAAACACATACAGGAGGAGTGAAAGAAGGAGAAGCAGGCTTCCCGCCGAGCAGGGAGCCCAATGTGGGGCTCGATCCCAGGTCTCCAGGATCATGACCTGAGCTGAAGGCAGTTGCTTAACCAACTGAGCCACCCAGATGCCCCGGTTAAGTCTGACTCTTAATCTCAGGTCATGAGCTTGAGCCTCACATTGAGCTCCATGACCAAAAATATAAGATCATTGAAACTGAGAGCTGACTTTTAGAAGATTTAAAAAAAAAAAAATTGATGGGGCTCCTGAGTGGCTCAGTCATTAAGCATCTGCCTTTTGCTCAGGTCATGATCTTAGGGTCCTGGGATTGAGCCCCATGTAGGGCTCCCCACTCTGTGGGAAGCCTCCTTCTCCCCCTCCCACTCCCCTTGCTTGTGTTTCCTCTCTCACTGTCTCTCTGTGTCAAACAAATAGAAGCTTTAAAAAAAAAAATCAACAAATTTTAGCAGAGTAACACAGAAATGCAGAGTACTCAAATAAATGAAACCAGAAATTAAAGAGGAGACACTATAGCTGATACCACAGAAACATAAAGGATCATGAGAGACTACTATGCAAAATTATATACCAACAAACTGGATAACCTGGAAGAAACAAATTCCTAGAAACATGGAATCCACGAAGACTGAAACATGAGTGAATGGGGACACCTGCATGACTCAGTCGGTTGGGCATCTGCCTTTGGCTCAGGTCATGATCCCAGGATCCTGGGATTGAGGCCTGCATCAGGCTGCTTAGCAGGGAGGCTACTTCTCCCTCTCCCTCTGCCCCTCCCCTCTGCTCATGTTCTCTCTCTCTCAAATAAAATCTTAAAAAGAAAATGAAGAAATAGAAAATCTGAACAGACCAATTTCAAGTAAAATATTGAATCAG
>PITA01018083.1:10213-41595 GCA_004023965.1 Spilogale gracilis | reverse complement strand
TTTTTTTTTAAGATTTTATTTATTTGACAGAGAGAAACACAGCCAGAGAGGGAACACAAGCAGAAGCAGGGGGAGTGAGAGAGGGAGAAGCAGGCTTCCTGCCGAGCCGGAAGCCCGATGTGGGACTCGATCCTGGGTCTCCAGGATCATGACCTGAGCCAAAGGCAGTGGCTTAACCAACTGAGCCACCCAGGCATCCCTGTAGACATATTTCTAAGGGGATTGAAGAAGATGAAGAGACAGTACCCAACCCGAGGGAAAGAGAAGATCAGGCAAAGGTCAAAGTTTAGAGATCTGTGTAGAGAATATGAGCTTTAAGCTAAAATTATTTGGGAAACAAGACAATGCAGACGGAAGGAATTTAGATACCATGGGGTGGGCTGGGAATCATGGAAGGCTTTTGAGCAAGGTAAGAAGCATAATTACAACTATGTTGTGGGGAGACTAGTCTAGCAACAGTAAGAGTGAAAGTTTGGGTGTGCAGTGACTGGGAAAGAGGGGACCAATTAGGAGGCCATTCTGATCATTCAGGGCAATGGACATAAAAGGGAATAGTTGGAAGATGATTCTAAAACAAATGCACACTCCTTCTTCTTTTAGACTCTGCATAGCACCAATAACTATAAAGTCTAATACTTTTTATGTGTCTGGTCCAACTGTTAATGGAATCTGCCTGTGTTTTAGATGCTGATCCTCATGGAGCTTTTACTGGGTTAGTGAATTGAGCTGTAAGCTTGATGCACAGCAGTGATTCTTTCTGTGCTGATTGAATGCAGTTTGTCTCTAGGATGGCAATCGCACCTAATGCCCACAGGGCACATTTCTAATTGAGTCTGTCTCTTAGCTGTGGGAAGAGCCTGACAGTATTGCTAGACTAAAACCATCCTAAATTGGAATCCTTCATGACAAAATGTCTACCCTTTTCTCCTTTGGTTACCAACATTTCTATTACCAAAAATTATATTATTCTTCCATAAGCACTTAAGATGTTCATTTACTCAACTTGTATATTCATATACTTCACCTGCAATATAGACATTGGGGTTCTTGAAGATGTCCATTCTGTCACATAAGCAACCAAGGGCATTAAACACAATACTGATGCTTTGACTTACCCCATTGTTCTTTAGGGAACCCAATAATTCCAGGTAGTAGGCAATTCACTCTTTCCCTCCCTCCCTCCCTCTCTCTCTCTCTCCTCTCTCTCTCTCTTTCTCGATTATATGAATTTATGAGTCTGCAGGGGTTTACCATTTACTAGTTTTCCTAACTGTGGGTTGAGTACCTGTCCATTTTACTCACCAACTTGACTATACACTGACAGAATGTATGGACCCATATTTTAGGCATTCTATGTGGGAGGGGAGGGTTTATGCCTATACATGGTAGGTGTTCACTGAATTCTCAATTGAAGAATACCCTTTGATGAGACTGGCTCCGTTTTCTTTATCTTTTCAACACATACATCCTCCACATAAATACCTTATTCTCTCCCTTTGTATCTCTAAATCCAAATTGCAATTAAAGCAAGGATTGTAATTTATATCACCTGCCCCCCTCTTCTTTATCTTGGCTGTCTTTTTGACCCTATGTAATAGCTAGGTGAAAACTTGAAATAAACTTTAATGTTCTCAATGTCCACCTACATATGGAATAATCTAAATGGTGATAATATGCTATTCTGAAAATATCTGTGATTCTGAATATTTGGTTGTTTTTATATATTGTTAATTGTTAGTTACCTACAAGGTAATGAAATGTAATTTATTGTCCATTAAGTACAGCTTCCAATATTATCTTAAGTGATTCATAAGGTATATGCCAAAGTTTAGCAATGAAACAAAACCCTTTTTTCATACTGATTTTTTTTTTTTTTTACTGCTTATCACTGGTATTCTGAAGGCCTCATAACGTCTCCCAACTCCTGGAATATCAATAGATACCAATTGGAGATCACAGGAATATGATGTAGGCAGACCTTAATGTCTATGTCATATACAGGTAAGTTGTACAGTTTGTAGGAAACCATGAATAATAATCCTATTCTGAGGGGGTCAGAGAGCCACCTAGCATAATCCTTTCACTTCACATGTGAAATGAGCTGAGTTGCAGAGATATGTAGTGGTTTCTCAAGGGTGCCAGGTACTAGAAGATCATCCTTGACTTAACCTAACTTTTCTGGGTCATGTGTTCTAACTAATAGAAAGAAAAGAACCTCTCACTTGTCAAAAAATTCCCCCAACTCTCTTCTCCCTAAAGCCAACAATCCAATACCAACTGAAACCAAGATGAGAAATCTTCACTTACTAATATCTATTATTTTTCTTCTGGAGAGTCTCTTTTATCTTCCAAGTCATCTTGTTCCCCAGAAGTGGTAGAATAGGCAGAAAGCTGCCCTCTTCTACCTTTATGTCTTTTTCTCACCTTTCATGCTTAAAGTAATGAATATCGATTACCACTTACAACATAGTCTACAGTAATATAGAGTGAAGTAATGAATGTAAGTATCATTCAATTAGTATCAGAAACATGGAAATTTCTTTCAAGTATAGAAACACAAAATATATTTTCAAAATGTAAGTATTTTGGAGAGTATGTTGATGCCCTAATGATGCTGGTTTTTTTTTTTTTAAATAGCTCTAGAGGTAGTGTAAAAACTTTTATAGAAAACTAAATCTTTCAGGATGTTCTCAATGAAGGAGGAGGAAGGGAGGAGAGAAGGAAGAGGAGGGAAAAGAGAAGAAGGATGAGGAGAAGGAAGTGAAGGATGGGAGAATAAGAAGAGGAAGAAGAAGGAGGAGAAGGAGGAAGAGTAGAAGGAGGAGGAGGAGAAAGAGAAGAAGGAGAAGGAGGAGAGGAAGGAGAAGGGGAAGAAGGGGAGGAGAAAGAAGAAGAAGAGGAGAAAGAAGAAGAGGGAGGAGGAGGAGGAGAGGAAGGAGAAGAAGAAAGAATGAGAAGAAGGAGGAGGAGAAGAAGGAGAAGGAGAAGAAGAGGAAGAAGAAGAAAGGAGAGGAGGAGAAGAGGAAAGGGGAGAAGGAGAAAAAGAAAGGGGGAGGAGGTGGGGCCCTGGGTGACTCAGTTGGTTAAGTGACTGCCTTTGGCTCAGGTCATGATCCCAGAGTCCTGGGATCGAGTCCCGGGATCCAGTCCTGGGATTGAGTCCCAGGATCAAGTCCTGGGATTGAGTCCCATACCAGGCTCCCCTGCTTGGCAGGAAATCTGCTTCTCCCTCTCTCACTCCCCCTGTTTGTGCTCCCTCTCTACTTGTGTTTCTCTCTGTCAAATAAATAAAATCTTTTAAAAAAAGAGAAAGGGGAGGAGGAGGATCAGGAGAAGAGGAAGAGGAAGAAGAAGAAGTGAGGGGAAAGAAGAAAGAGAGGAAAAAGAAGAAGAAAAAGAAGAGAGTGCTTGAATGACTGTAAAAGAGCAGGCAAGCATTTTTCTATAAATTGAGCCACAAGTGGATGGTCATATTATTAGTGTTATTAGGGACAATTATAAATAACATAATTTATGGGCTTTAATTGTACCTTAAAGTAATATTACTCTACCATGGATTTTTTGGAGATCACAGTGGTGAAAAGTTGAAATGAGCACATCTGAGAAGTTGAGCAATGAGTTGGACATCACACACGGAGGATTAGGGATGGATGTGCTCTTTAGTGGTTGAGAATGGAGATTTCTGAATGGAAACTGATAAGTTTGACCATTATTGTTTGAGGGGAAGCAATCAGGTGCTGTGGGTATGGCGATCCTGGCAGACTAGAGGGATATGGCTTATAGAGTACTAGAAGTGGGCAACAAGATGGTCCCCGATATTATCAAGGAGACACATGGGCCTGAAGCAGGAGAGATAGAATACTGGTTAAGTCATGGCTCTAATCATTTCACAAGGGGGGATAAGGCCTTCTAATCACAGATTTACCTCTCTACTGCTTAGAAGAAAACTTGGCACATAGCAGGTATTCAGTAAGTATTTAAAGAATAAATAGAGCATTCATTGTAGCATTATGAAAGGCCAGAGATTCTGATAATATGGAGGGGGGAGAGCAGAATTTTCAAATAGGAACAATACATAACGGTTCAAATAGGAACCATAAAAAGTCAAAAGTGTATCTTGATTTGAAGGTTGCCAAAAGAATGCATTTAACTGTATTTCTCTAAGAGCTGATGTATTTGAGGGCAACGACACTGGAGGCAGGATAGAAAATATTTGGAAGTCTGAAAAATAAAGCACCCTCAAACAGTTGTGTTTCCTTCTGGCACTAGCTCTGGTACCCATTTAGATGCATTTTTATGCTTCAGCAGAGTCTTAGAGCCGAAGACCTTGAGGTGCTTTTAAGATTCCTTTCCTATGAAGTGGTAACCTCTAGCACAGTGATCACGTTCCAAGAAATGCTTAATATTTAACATGCTGCTGATTTCCTTAATTATCTTTCAATATCGGAATCCTGTGCTTTATCAGATAAGCAGTTTTAGCTTATGGCAGGTGATATCGTTTAATCCAATCACAAAACATCCATCTCTGGTGATACTGTCTTCCGTGCTGAGTCATTCCATCAAATTCAAATGTCTCATCCCTTGCCCAGGAAGGTAGGTGGAACAAGTTTACAAGGTGAATATTGATTTGATACTGCATCCTGAAATTCTGAGATTCAGTCTCTGATAGAGAGGCTGCGGATTGTGTCCTATGGTTGGTTATGTAACACTGTGGTGTGACTGCAGATGTTTTCAGCCTCCTTAAAAGAACTCATGAGCTGTTCCATTTAAGAACTTATTCTAAGTAATGTACAAAACAGGCATCACTGCTCAATCCCTGATCCTTATCCTATTACTGAATCTGTCCCCTGGGCTGGGAATTGGGGATAGGGTCAGGGATGGAGTGGAGCTCCATTCCTGTTATTTACATTATTGAGTAGAAAAAAGAAACAGTGCTTTTAATGTTTTGTCATGCTCATTTTTATACAACTGCACAAATATGGAAGCATTGATATGCTTGTGTCAAATTGTCCATATCAGAGCATTCTGCTTTGTCTCTAGATAAAAAGAGATAGATTAAAAAATATCCTCTTAACTTTTTTTAGGGTATGAAAGGTTCTAGGACCAGTCCCTACCCTTGCTCTGTTTTATGGAGACTCTATAGTTTATTTTGATCTGTAAGTCATATTCTTGCTAATGCTGACTTGGAACCAGGCTGTCCCATATCCCTTAGTCACTCTGTCTTGAGCTGGTTTGGTTCCCTTGATATGCAGTCTAGAATACCCCATCAACAGCATGTTCTCTATTGCAGAAAGTTTTGAACTGCTGACTCAGCCATGTGAGGAAAGAGCCAGGCCATGTTAGCAGCAAACTATATCCTCTTGTGTCTTGCTAAGGTTGGTCTATAATGTAAGTATAAATAATGGCTCTCTAGGACGCGGCCACATGATTTGTAATGCTTCTACCAATATTATCTCATTAAATGTAGAGGGAGTGGCCGTTGTGAGGGCATTGAGCTCTTTCACTGGCAGCATCTGTACGTGGTAAATTATACCAGTTGACAAGTTTTTATTTGTAAATGAAACACAGAATATATCTGAGACATACTAACAAATATTGTAACAATTAGAGTAGCTCCTTGTCATTATACATAAGTGATCAGGGAGTTGGCAGGGTCCTAACTGGCATCATTTCAGGTCTTCAAGGGCTGCCAGCCCACAGCAAAGCCCTCTGGAGGAGGAGACTTCGTCAGATCTGGACCCTCGTTCTTTCTTTAGCACCAGGCAAACTGAGATGATTAGTTTATACTCTACTTTACTAAATATGTGATAGGAACATCCAAGTCAAGTTTGGAGAGTCAGATGAGGCCCTGTGGCAGCTGGCATGAAGAAAACATTTTTGTTCCTTCTTTTTTACTTTTTGGTGATCATTTCATTTTCTATTTTCCCCAGCTTTATTGAGGTACAATGGACAAATAAAAAATGTATATGTTTAAGGGGTATTATAGAAGACAGTAGGAAAAGGAAAGTAAATGTGAAGTAGGCTAATTCAGGGAAAGAAACAAAACAAGAGAGACTTTGGACACAGAAACAAACTGAGGGACTTGGAGGGAGGGGGGTGGGGGGATGGGAGAGCCTGGTGGTGGGTACTGAGGGCACCTATTGCATGGAGCACTGGGTGTGGGGCATGGGCAATGAATCTTGGAACATTGAAAAAAAAACTTAAGTAACAATAAAAATAAAGAAAGAAAGAAAAAAATAAACATTTTAAAGTATACATGTGGTGCTTTCTTTGATTCATGGGCACATTGTGAAAGGGTCACCACAATCAAGATAATTAACACTTGTATCACCTCACAGAGTTACTTTATTTTATTTTATTTTATTTTATTTTATTTCAATTTTTTTTGAGGTGAGAACATGTAAGATCTACTCTCTTAGCAAATTTCTGTATACAGTACATTATGGACTACCAACTTGTCTTACTTGTCTATGTTTTCTTTGGTTGCCTATGCTTTTGGGATCATATCCAAAAAAAACATTATCCAGACCAAGACCAGGAAGCTTTTTCTCTCTTTTTTTTTCTAATAGTTTTACAGTATTGGGTCTTACATTTAAGCCTGTAATACACTTTCAGTTAATTTTTGTATATGGGGTAAGATAAGGGATGGATTTCATTCTTCTACATGCAGATATCCAATTCCATTATTGAAGAGACTGCCCTTTCCCCATTGTGGTTTTGTTGCCCTTGTTGAAAATCAATGGATGGTAAATGCATAAATTGTGTGTGTGTATAGTGTGAATTAAGGGCCTAAATTTATTGTGTTACATGGTCGTTCCAGTACTATTTGTTGAAAAGACTGTTCTTTTCCCAATGAATTGGGAATTGGTTGCAATCTCTGTCAAGAGTCAATTGACCATAAGTGTACGGGCTTATTTCTGGATTCTCACTTCTGTAGCATTAAACTATCTGCATATCTTGGCTCTGGATTATTTTCATGTTAGCCTTTAATCAGAACAGGGATATTACCAATTAGTAACTGTTCCCAAGATTTGGGACACTTTCTTGAATGAGCACTGGTATCTTTTTGTATTTTTGCTTTCTTCTTTTAATAGCAAAAACAAACAAACAAAAACCAAAAAACACCCACACACAACAAAACCCTTTAGAATTCTCCCTCATGGCACTCATGGTATAACATTTCCTCGTTTCCTGTTAAACACATGCATATGTACATTTTGAAAGGGGAAAGACATAGATATTCTGATCTGGGTTTAGTGGAATGATCAGGGATTGATCTAGCAGTTTGGGGACTGCCTTGACCAGTTAAAACGGCTGATATCCTGTTGGGGCATCTTAGCCGGTTGAGGATGCAGATTAAAACCTCTGAGGCATTTTTAGATTTTTTAAAAAAAATTGTTCATACATTTTTTTGTTATGCTTACATTTTTGCTCAAGTTTTAAAAAGTAGCCTTAAGACAAATTCCCAGAATTTGAAATACCAAATCTAAGAAGGATAAATATTGCATTATGTCAATGTTAAAATAAACATTTATTTTTCTGGCTCAGAGGAGCCAGCACATGCACAACATATTATAAAAAGTAAAGAGATAGCTATGGACATTGAAAATATAATGCAGGGCTGCCTGGGTGGCTTAGTTGGTTAAGCGATTGCCTTTGGCTCAGGTCATGATCCCAGAGACCCGGGATCGAGCCCCACATCGGGCTCCCTGCTCGGCGGGAAGCCTGCTTCTCCCTCTCTCACTCCCCCTGCTTGTGTTCCCTCTCTGGCTGTGTTTCTCTCTGTCAAATAAATAAATAAAATCTTAAAAAAATATAATGCAATTGACATTGTATATATTAATTACATTACACACAAATTATAATATATGACCATAATATAATGAGATTGATATAATAAACATTTTAGTCTTTTGGTACTTATTTTCACATGCTTTCTAAATCAAGGCACATCTTATATTTGGAATGGATTTTAGCTGGTAACAGTAAGGCTTGCAATGATCTCACCCACTTTTTGTAATTGTCCTCATTAATTGGCATGAATTTTCAGTGAATATTTGTTGAATGGACACTGTGTTTTGGGTGCATCCTGGAAGGTTGGGAATACAGCTGTGAATACAACCAGGATCCTGCACTCATAGAATTAACACCCTAGCAGGAATGAGAGATGACAGTGATAAGTATATGTGTTATAGTGATAAGAGCTACAAGAATATCCAAAGCAGGGAGGGTAAGGCAGAGAGAGTGACCGAGTAGAGGTTGCAAGTGGGTATATTAGAGAGGGTAGCGAGAAAAGACCTTTTAAAAGAACATTTGAGTGGAGACTTGGATGAAGTGAGGGCGTGAGCTGGGAATGAGTAGCTGGGAGTAGAATATTGTAGTCTGAGTACAGTATGCCATTGGTTGGATATGAGGTTACAAAGATTGGGCAGTGGATGGGTCATGTATGTTGTTACTAGTCATGGCTAAGAGTTCGGTTTTTCTTATGAGAGTAATAGAAAGCCACAGAGGATTTGGTGGGCTCAAGAGTGACATAATATTATTTGAGCTTTTAAAAGCTCTGAGCACTGGATCATTTTGTCTGAAGGTGGATAAAAGTGGCAGGAAATCTAGTTAGGAGATTATTTCATGGTCCAGGTGGGAGGAGTTGGTATCTTGGACTAGGATGGTAGATATGATAAGAAAAAATTGGCTTTTGGTTAGATCTTGTAGGTAGAGCCAACAGGATTTGCTGAGGGGTTGGATGTGGAGCTCCAGAGGTAAGATAGCAGGTTCTTGGCCTGAGCAACTGTGGGGCTGATGGCACCATTTCCTGAGATCTGAAAGATGGAGAACCATTTTTGGAGGCAGAAATGAAGAGGTAAGGAACACTGTTTTGAATGTGCAAAGTGTGTGATACTGTTCATGAAAAAAAAAATCAAGTTTAATAATGTGCCCAGGAAGAGTTAATGTTCTATTGATAGAGTTTTTGAGGAATTACTCAGTGGTGGGATTCTATTCTCAATAAATTGTCTATCTGAAATGCATTTTATCCTATTGCAAAAGTTAGTGTACTTTTTGTCCTGTATATCTGTAATCCTGAGATTACAGACTCATTTGTTTACTGGATATTTTAGTTTAATGTTATGCTAGCTGCTTGTTTGGAAAACTACAAGTCTGGTTTTCTTGGGTCAGTGCTTCGTCAGAGGAATATACGGATTTAGGATATGTTGATTCTATCTTAATCTCCCTTTATCCTCTTCAGTCCCTTGGAAAACAATAATCTAGAATCAATGATAGATATATGTGGTGTTTATTGACTTTTCCTCAGGCTTTGATTTTGTAGCTTTTGGTTTTGGACTAAACAGCATGAACTGCATGAATATAAACCCGTAGTTGTATTCAAACAGGCTAAGGAATCCTGCCAGATGGAAACGTAAAAAAATTTTTTTATGTGTGTTAAAAAAAGAGTGCTTTCTGGTGTCTTTTCAATGAGTTTCTTAAAGAGTATATACTCTTTTTGAGTGGATTGGATAACTTCCCTTCTCCTGTAGAAGACAGGAAGCCTTGCATAGCATTAGGATTTTATTATCTTGAACTGAGAGTGCCCTGGGAAGGTACACAATGACCTTAAAGCTAATTACTGCTAGAGAGAAGGGCCACAGATCCATATTCTAAAACCAAAGTTACTATTTTGAGTACTTGCTTTTCAACATTTAATTGGTCCATAAAAAGTAATTCAACAAAAATTTCATACACTAGAGTGTCCTCTTTATAGGTTGTTTAGGAGGATGCTTCTTATTGCTCTAAGTAAGGTGTTGCTGGGTGCATCGTTGACATTTTTCTTCGAGCGTGGTGGATTGTATTTATATCCATTCTGAAAGCTTTCTAGCCTGAAATGTTGTGGGTAGGAGAAGGAAGTAAAACTTTGGGTTCTGGGATGCTCATTTATTTTTATGATTCATAATAATCCTTTAAGGAGACTCTTGGTCCTGCCTGCAGTTTTGCCTCAGCTCATCTCCTCAGAGAGAAGCAATGGTTTTCTCGTCACACATGGATCCTTGTTAGCCTCCACAGTTCTCAGAAGGAATGTCAGCTTTACCCCCAGCATGAAGGGGAAGGCATATGGGTTTGTACCTAAGGAACAACACAGACTGACTGCCTTGATATTTTTTAGAAACTCAACTGGGGGGATTTTGAAGACTCTGAAGCCCATCTGTTTCTTTTAAAGCTCTAAAATCTGCCAGGTTAACTGATATCAGCTGCTAGCTGGGTGCCCAGACCTCCTAGTACTAGCCCTCTGCACAATTGCTTTACTATAATTTTGGTATGACACTTTTAGCCCATCATGATGCCCAGTATAAAAGAGAGCCATACAGTTATTTCAACGGTGAGGATGTAGTTGAATATCCTGCTCAAGATGACACTGTGACACAAAGCCTTTTCCGTGTCCCCATGTTCTTCCCAGCTCCCTACTGACAAGATTTTTTCCCTAATTTCTCAGTAGATGGAACAGATTTTCAGGTTACAATCTGCTGTCATCCAAGTACCTTCAGTTTTCCAATTCTATTCAGTTAAAAAATATTTTTTCCCAGACATTCTCTCTTCCGCTACTTATTGATGTGGATTTTTCCCCTCCCATTTTGTTGCTGTACTTGGGAGATAGTTTTCCTCACTTCTAAGATTCAGGCAAGAATGATTGCATTTTCTCAATTATTATTAAAAATGTCTTGGATAAATCAGTAAATTATTTTTTGTTGCTGTTTTAATTTTCATTTCTTTGATTAATTACTGAGTTTAAGCTTTTCAAATATGTCTAAGCCACTATATGTCCTCATTTGTGAATGTCATGTTCATGGATCATTTATCTACTGGATCTTAGTGTATTTTATTACATAACCTCATTATATATCAAGGAGCTTATCTTTGGAATGGCATAATTATATAAATATTTCACTTTGTTTTGTATCATCTGATAAGCTTGCATTTTGAGAAATAGAAGGTTTGCATTTTCATGCAGTTAATTCAGTCTATCTTTTCCTTTGTGATTTCTTCCATTGCTTTATACAAGTTATCTTTTCATGCAGCTTTAAAAAAATTTACTCCTTGAGGGTTTGGACACGGTGGTATATGATTTTTCTAGGTTTGTTCGATAAACAGGCCTCATATAGTGCTTAGAGCTCAGAAATGCACAATAAATATTTGTTGATATATTGATAAGTTTTACTTGATTAAGTTATGAAGCCTACATTTCCCACAAAGTTATACTGCAGATTTTAACAGAAACACATTATATTCATTTGCATCAGCATTTCCTTTTGGACACTTATAGAGAATTTAAACAAAGTCATGCTTTTGGACAGCATTAGCAGAAAGCCGCTGCCTTATCAATATTCTTGGTTGAGTAGACGGCAAACTCTTTCTCATATCTTTCGATTTGCCTGGCTTACCAAAAATCACATCTCACTTGTGTTGAGGCTCTTGAACCCAGCTTTACCACGTGAAGCACCTGGCACAGAGATAGGGAGGGATTAAACTGTAACATGATTTCATCTCTAGTGAATAGATTTCTATCAATTTTTTTTTGTGCACGACTGAAGGATTGTTGAGTCAGTTGGTATTACTTTGGGGAGGAGAGAAATCCTAAAGTTGGACAGAAGACTCAAGTTTTAACTGAATTATAACTCACTGGGGGTGGGGTAAGGCAAGAAAGAACCAATCCCCAAGAATCCAGACGCAGAGAAGGGAAAAATGTATCTTACAAGGAAAAACAATCGCATCACTGTTCTTTTCCCTTACTTCAGTGTCTAGTTAAATGTGAAGGAGTGGCAATTTTAGAGAAAACAGAGTCACTACTCCTTGCCACATTTTAATAAAGTGTGTCGACAGAGTAAAGTGACACACATATTTTGATGACTATGTATATATGGCAAAATCAGTACATCACTTCCCCTACTACTGATTAGTTTATCATAATAGCCTTTAAGTTTGAAAAATGACTCTATATAAAACTGAGAAGAGTTCTTATGGGTGCCCTGTCTTGCCCTCCCCTTCTCCATACATGTCTGAATCTGGACCTCTTACCAGCTGCCCTCAGCTCCTCTTCCTAGGCTAAAGCTACAGTGAGAAAGGGCATCTTCTTCCACTCAGTTTTTTCTCCCAACAGTGTGAATTCCTTTCAGCACCTTGTGTCATGAATTGATTCTTGTATTCTTCCTACCTTTTGAATGACGTCTTGCTTCCAGAGGTCACCCTCACTGGGATTTGGTCTTTGGTTTTCCTTTGCAGTCTCAAGGCCGTCTTGCTGACAGCCAGCTCAGACCTTAGCTCTTGTTTGAGTCTAAGGTAATGGGGAAGGAAGGCCGGGTTTTCTTAATGCCTTGTGGTTGTCCTGGGGCCTCAGAGATGGCACCATCAGGCAGCTTCTGCTTCTTTGGTGCCCCATAGTCTTAACTCCTATTCACAGCTCGGGGCCGGGTACAGACTGCTGAAGGGCAAAGGAGATATCCTTTTCATCAAAAGTGTGTCAGCTGACCTCTTTGTTCTCCTGTCCTACGGTGGCTAATTGCAAAATAGCAGTGGCTCCCAGCGCGGTCCAGATATTGGCCCCTTCCACATATATTCATGGCAAATGATTGATCGCTGTGGGTTACCGCGTACCTTCCGGCAGAGTCGCTGCTATCGATCAGAACCCAGCAGATTTTGCATCAACCATTCCCCTGCAGACCCAGAGACCCTAATCTCTGCACCTACTCTCTTGAAAATGAGTCTGTGTCAGTCCGTATGATGCACCAGATCTGCAGAGTGATGAGCAACAGTCAGGGTTATTTTCTTGAACTGAACCTTTGGGGGAGATCTGGGATGTGGGCTTCTGGAGAGTGGCTCATGCTGAGTGGAATGGCTTGCTCTGTGGCCCCAGTACAGGGATTATTCAAGGCCATTCTGTGACGTGAATAGAAATAGGTTTGTTTTTGAGTATTTTTAAAATTTTGTTTATTTGTTTTTCTTTCCAGTTTTACTGAGGTATGGTTGTCAAATAAGAACTGTATGGATTTATATTGTATGGCATTTTTTAAAAAGGTACACAGCATGATGATCTGATACATGTATGCATTGTAAAAATATCATCACAATCAAGTTAATTAACCTGTCTATCATCTCACATAGTTATGTTTTCTGTGTGTGTGGTGAGAACACCAGATTTACTCTTTTAGCAAAGTTCAAGTATATAATATGGTATTAACTATAATTGCTACACAATGCATTAGATCCCTAGAACTTATAACTGGAAGTTTGAGCTTCTAAATTCAATCCTTATCCCTTCCTCCCACCACTGGAGGACAGAACTGTGGCTGGTAACTTGTACTTCTTGGGGGTGCCTCCTCTAATTTCCCTGTCAGGCAAGACTGGGAGGGAGGCTTAGTGGCTTAGATCCCAGTCTGAAAATCCTAAACCCTATAAGAATTTCTCCCCAAAAGTTCCATAAACAGTAGAAAATTGCTTACCTTTCAAGGCTGCTGTTGAGATACAGAGGCTAGACCAGGGATAGCTGACATTCAGCGACAGCTTGCCCAGACTACTGGAACCCCAGGGAGCCATGGCCAACTGGACAACACAGTTCATAGAAAAGAGGGCAAACTTTCCTATTGCTTTGAGTTTTCGACCTCTATACTTGGTTAAATAGTCTTCCCCCAAAACTCATGTTTACCTGGGAACAGAACTTTATTTGGAAATGGATCTTTGTAGACATAATCAAATTAAGATGAGGCCATTCTTTTGATGAGAGTGGGCACTGAATCCAATATGACTGCTGTTCCTATAAGAAGAGTGAAATTTAGACACGCAGGGAGAATGCCATATACAAAGGAGGCAGAGATCAGAAACGAGGCATCTACAAATGCCAAAGATCGCCAAGAGCCATCAGAAGCTGGAAGAAACTGGGAAGGTGTTTTTTTCTAGAAGCTTCAGAGGGAACATGATCATGCTGACAGCTTGATTTCAGACTTTTGGCCTCCAGAACTATGAAGAATAAATTTCTGTCATTTAAAGCCAATCAGCTTGTGGCAATTTGTTGTGGCAGCCATAGGAAATGAATGCAGCCTCCCTCAGCAGATGCTTATCTGGAAAAAATATGGTTATTCAGTTCAACTACAGGGAACAAAAGCCATTCATGCAGTTGGCACAATCAGCTCCAGCTTCACACAAGTAGCCCCTGGAGAGGGGCCTAATCCTGGCAAGGCCTGCTCTGCAAGATGGGTGATTATAACCTGGCCAGTTGTTGTGGCCAATGCACTCAAGACCATTGGACATTCATGGCCATGTGGAGTTGTCAGTCCTATATTATGGCAAATTAGCAATGCTGCATTGTATACCACCTTTGATACTTGGGTTGAGGATAAGGGCCTGTAATGAGGAAATCTGATTTCCTAAGTGCCTCTGGAATATTGTCAATGTGGACTTTTTCTCTGGTCTATCCCTCTTATATGTATAGGTAAATATTATTTATTTTCCCACCGTGGTTTTAACACCCTAGTGTAGTTTGCCTACCATAGTGTGTCTTGTCCCAGAAAAATTCTGTGGCAAGGTGGAAAGTAGAAGCTGTCTACAAATTTCCTGGGATTTTTGTTTGTTTGTTTGTTTGTTTCTAAGAGCCAAAGTCCCCAATACAAATACCTTATAAAATGCAGACGAGTGGCTTGGAAGAAATATGACCAGAGAAGAATTTCCCCCAGACTATAAGAAGTTCCTGAAGCTGGTGGGTGAGAAGGACAGCAGGAACTTTCATGATCCCCTGAGTAGCACTGGCTGCCTGCTATGTCTTGACAGAGAGAACTCATAAACAGCTTCCTCTGTGTCTCTGCCCCAGGCAGGCACAGAAGCTGCAGAAGTCTGTTGGAGAACTACACAGAAATGAAGGGCACTTCTCAGCTGGATTCCTGGGTGAGGCACTGACCCATGCACAGCCCTGGATTACCAGGGAGAACCCAGGAATGACTGAGATCTCCTCCAAGTGTAGAAGAAGGTAGGCTCACAACTGCAATTAAATTGATTGATAGAGAATGAAGATGTATGCCATTTTTTTGCACCGTTGATTTTGCGGACTGAAATTCATACCCCCTACAGGGTGTGTTTTTCTGGTGGAAGTTGACACCTACTCAGAAGACACCCTTCATTTCCACTGTCCGTCAGCCACAGCAGTTGTATTCTGTGAGTGCTTCCACACCCCTAGACTGTGTGCCCAGTTTCAAACAGAAAAGCCTATTGGTCTCTTGATGGTGCAGAGCCCTCTCTGAGGCCTCCCACATTTGTATTTATTGTTTACCATCCCCCAACCATAAAAAAATGGCCCAAACCGGCACAAAAAATAGGTATTTGATAAAACTCTATTATGGTAATGCCTTAGAACCGTTGACCTGTCGACGGCAAAATAACATGTTAGCTGCTCCCCATTCATATAAATACTGTTTTGATATTATACCCCATTCCTTCTTCCTACTTCATAACACTATCAATATCCTGGAGGGCAGCCAGCACTCAGGTTAAATACAGGTGTCCTAGAAAGATCTTGAAGACAATTAGGGAAGACCTGGTACACAAAGTGATCCAGGCCTTGGAGTCATGTCTGGTTCTTTTCTCAACACCAGCTGCTGATACCAGAAGCTTTAGGGTGTTCTCTGGGACCATAAACAGTAGAAGGAGATCATCTCTGTGGCCTGTAGACTTCAACTGCTCTTGTTAGCCACTATTATCCTGCTTTCTTTTCCCCTTGGCAAAGACAGGTCCAGCCTAGGCTAGAATTCCAGGTCTTCCCGAAGTTCCAGAGGAAATGCACAATAGACCTTAGAGTGTGCTCAGATAAACAGTATTTGAAGATATTCATAAAACTGGGTTTTTGCTCTGGTTTTGGAATGCATCTAGAGTCTAAACGGGTTTAACAATTTATTTTTCTGGAGAAGAATGCTTACGAGTAGGACAGTGGCTTACAGAAGGATCCTTGCTGAAAGTTAACAAAGCCTTCCTTCTGTTGAAGCTTGAGAGCCAAAAACATTAATTCTGTTCTCCTTAGTGTGTCTGTCACCTTAGCATTTATTTGATTTGTGTAAAAGCTTTTTGTTGTTTCTCATAATATCACAGAACTTTAAACCCAAAAAGAAAAAGAAAAACAAGGATACTTCTTGTTGAGATGGCAAGAACACCCAGCCTGCCTCCTCAACCTTCACCCAAATGAGATTTTTTTTCTTTTAATAAAGCATATGTACTTTCCCAGTCTTTCAAAAGACCAAAAAAAAAAAAAAAAAAAAAAGAGTATGAGTGTTCCCTTGGGTAAACTTTCTGTTAGAAAAACAAATAATTGAAGGAGGCCTCTGATTTGAGAAAAGATTTTGTAAATACTTCCCAGAAAGACCTGCCTTACTGGGGAGAGAACTGAAATGTGAAACTTTGAGGTGAAGGAGAGCATTGTTCGTTTGCTGAGTGTTCTGACAGAATTATCTCTCTCATCTGAGTCTGTGTTGGACAACTCTTGTCTGCGTGGGTAAGGTAGAGGTTTGAAATGCCACTGGGGATAGTTGGTTGGCTTGTCGATGCCTCCTCTCTATCATTACTAGGTTCTAAATCCTGTCTGGGAAGTTAATTTTACTTCTACTCAACAGTTATTTATTGAGCAGCTACTGTGTTCCAGCCTTTAGTGCAGAGGATAATTTTGAAGGCCAGGCTTTTTTCTCATTATGGTTTATGAGCAGATATAAAGTGAGTGTCAAAATAGTGCAGGTGTTTAAAACCAAATCACTGAATCTGAGATAAGAGGATTATTAAGTATCAAATGGACACTTTGTTCAATAGCCTGTCAGGATCCTCAGGTGAAGTATATGAATATACTTAAGGGTTAATATGCAGCAAAAAAAAAATAATATTGGATTAAATAGAGGTAAAACAATTGATCATGGAAGAACAGACCCAACAATTTCCAAAGCTTCCAGTGGTCAGCATCTCTCTATCTCACCATGATTGACATGTTTTTCTAAAGCATCTGTTTTGAGGTATGTGAGATGCTCATAAGTTCATGCTCATTTTCCCCTATAATGAATGCATGATTTAGCACATAATCTGTGGGTGGCCACATGCAGACTGTTTACTTTAAGCCAGGTATAAAGACCAAATTTAAATATTGCTGAATAAATCATTTGTTGGTTTATGTCTATTCTTTAAATTCTGAAAGTCTCTTCATAAGAACTTGGAGTCATAGATCTAGTATATAAAGGGAATGAGGGTTGTTAGTAGCTCTTATGGGACATAGAAGCACCCCACATAGCATGCGAAACATTTACTTGGCTTTTATTGCCATTGTAGACAGATCTCAGAAGATCTTTGTTTTGAAGGCATCCCATCTGGCAAGGTTTATTCTTTATTCCCCTGATAATGCTGGCTGAAGACCACTGGGAAGTTCCCAACCTACAGACAATCTTGAGAGGGCAGATCTGGACGAAGAATTTGGGAGTGGATTCCTACTCTCCTTATACCTCCTTATCTCTGTTCTTAGAGATAAGCCCATAGAATGTTAGGCAGCATCTGGTTTCTTCACCTTCCCTTATGAAATGGGAGGCCAAAGGGATTCTCACTGTATGAGTCATGTTGGTCAGTGCTCTTTAGTCGAAAGATGTTGACTTCCTGATAAGCAGGCAACTTAATTGTTCAGTTTGGACTTCCTGTTTCACATTTATGATCATGTGAGCAAATTTGATCAACTAGTGTTTGTTCCTAAGGAGGAATATATAATATTAAGTGTCTATGGGATGAAATGTGTGGGGAGCAATGTAAGTGATGGGGTCAAAATCTATGGACCAGAAACCACAACACTCACCTGTTTGCCTCCTGCTGCTCTTCTGCTAGGGCCTATTGAGAGTGATCAGAAAGGGCAGGGTGATCTTGTCAATAGAAAATAGCCAAACTAGAAGTGAGCTGACTGATGAGAAAGACCAGGGCCAGCAACTGCCTTACAGTAAGAACACACATCATGCTACTGAAGCTCTTCATTGAAGTCTTGGAGTTTAAAAGGCACATTCCTGTATTCCTTTATTCTGTAACCTGTAGAAGAATGACACATGATTACATAAAAAGAGAAAGACAGGCATGGTGGAAAAACCCTTGACGATTGGGACTAAAAATCTGAGTGTCAATCTCTCTTTTTTCACTTGCTGATTGTCTTTGGGGAGTCACATCACCTCACATGCACCCAGTTTTCTTCTCTGTGAAATGAAGATTTTAGATAATGCCCACTTTATAAGATATTTTAAAGCAACAAATATACACGTATAGTGCTTTATAAAATAGCATGTGTTCTAAAGTGTTAGCCATTCTTCTTCTCAATAATAATACTGATAAAACCCAATAAAGAGAGTCTTTGAGATAGACCTAGTCTTGTTGAGGAATGGAAGTATCCTCTTAGGCTGCTATTTTGTTTAGACCAAACATTAACATCAACACCCAATTCTTGAGCATTTAATCTCCTTCACTTGTCCGCCTCATGCAAAGCTCAGTTTAATATAGATGTCATGCTGATTGTGTGTAGTGAGTGTAAGAGCAAGTTTTTTAGGCAGCCATAGTGTAACTACAAGTATTCATCTTGATCAGGATCATTTATGCACATAAAAACCAGGACAAATCAGATATATGAATTAAGAAAGATCTCCAATGTAGGAGTTGGTATGTCCAAATTAATGTCAAGATAAACTGCTGTGTGAAACCAGATTCCAGAACTGACATCAAGTGTATATAGTTCCAAGATAAAGGGATCTCTACCTGGTTTGGATGAGTCTTCAGGTGGTTGACCTCAGTCTGAAGTTTAGGTAACTTGGAGGATATGACATTTCAGCAGTTGGGTTTCACCAGGTCAGTCTTCCTGTAGGACAGCTACTTTACTTAAATGAGAAACATTTTCAATGTCATTAGATGTCCCACCATATTTCATGTTTTAAAGACCATATTAGTTCTCTCAGCTACTAGGTAGGCTCACCTTTTGGTTAATAGGAGAAATAAGGAGACCCGTCTTTCTTACATATACTAGATCTTGACATATGTATTAGTGATCAGGTATTTCAGGGTCTGCATAAGAATTTATTTTTATATCTCTGGATTCAGTCTGGATAACCCTGGGGAAAACCACTAAATACCAAGGAACCAGGATTAATCCTTTAAAATGTCAGCGTGTCTCTTCGTTTGCCATCAGTGTCCCATCTTTTTACTCCCCCAGAATAATCTGTTAATAAGAACAAACTGTGGTCTTAGAAGAGGTTAAAGAAAATTATGTTACATCTGACACGGACACTGACTAAATAATTTAATAACTTCCTTCTTTTAACACATGGAGCTAATTGTGCGTCTTCTTGAGAGAAAGTTTGTTTTCTTTAGCTGGGCTTCTGTGTTTGGTTTTTGCATTTCTGTCACCAGCAGCAGCCTCCCGCCCCAACCATTAAGCAGAAACCCCAGCCACGGCACTCAACAAAGAAGTGGCAAGCCTCCAAGAAATATATTTCCCACAAATACACAGCTGAGAACATTAAAAATTGGGTTGGTCTGGTTTATGTTTGGTTCACCTCCAGTGTCTCACGTATAACTTCTGAGTTGAATGAACCAGTGACAATTCAGTAAAATCACTCAGGAGCTCTGGAATTACTGTTCTGACATCCACCACTTCAGCTTTTGCCTTATGTGATAGCCTAGGGTTTGCTGACAGAGGGTATGAGGGACCAGGCTGAGGACAGTTTTCAGTGTCTTTAATCGTTTAGTAAAAGCTCAGGAGGATTTGTTCAAATTCAGCTAAGTAAAAATCCTCCACTTCACCACCTCATTCAGGCAATATGAGAACCAGATGGGTTTCCACACATGGCCTGATTGCTACTGTCTGATGTAGACAATCGGAATTCTGCACATGTGTGCCATGACATCAGGGAATGCTGCAGCCCTTCATTTTGCTTGGTAGACCACACTAGAGCAGTTTTTTTCTAGTTCATGTGGGAACAAAACCATCATTCAGAAGGCACCTTGTCCTAGCCCTTTGTAAATTAATTTGTTAATGAAACATTACATCAGGGTAGCACTTTACAGTTTACAAAGTGCTTTCATTTCCTCACTTAATCCTTAAAATAACCTTGAGAAATAGGCAGGGCTGTTGAAAGAGGCTAAACAGTCGAGGAGAAAATCCGATGTGCTACTATTCCTATCTTTAAATGTTTGCTGTTAACTCATATACAGACTAATGTTGAATCATAATAAAGATAAAATATGTACGAGCCCCCCTCCCCCCAAATATGTTTCTTCCTAAGTGGAATAGCCTTTTTCATACATCATTTAGGGAGCACTGGATTTTCAGACTTTCACACTGTTGCCCAGAACTTAAGGAATGACTTTGTCCCCTGGGAATGGGGGTTGAGGTGTATATTTGGGGGAAGAATTTTAATGTCAGGTTTCTAATATTAAAATATCATGTTGATTTTGAGAAATAGCTACCTCTTTATTTTTGCTACAAAATTTTGAGCAAAATTGCCATATCAGGAAGATATTGCTCAAACACGAACAAGTTTCCATACAGTATAAGGGGTCAGCTAACACTGTTAGAATAGTATTGGGATGGATTTTCCCTCAGATTGTTTAGGTCTTCAGCCAGCCCTTGTGGTTAAGGGGACCATGCCTATACTATGGCTATTGCACTGAGGGCACGCGGGCATTTCCATAGAGAAGAATGACATATTCTGTAGGCTCTGACGACTGGGTGCAGTTTCCTTGAGTCAGAGGCCAGACCTAGGCTCATCACAAGCAGATGTGGTAATGGTGCACCTCTTCTCACAATTCTTAGCGTGCAGAATTAATTTATGTACAAGGAAAACAAGAGTCTTCATCGTCTGCCTTTCTCCCACATGCCTATTTTCATCTTCTGCCACTTGAGTTTTTCTCTCCTCTTGTACCTGAGTTCCTGCAGTCTCTGAACACATAAGGATCTCTCAGGTTTGTGCACTTTTTTCACATTTGCACATACTAGTCTCTCAGACACTCTGTTGCCCTGCTAATGAGAATGGTGAAGTCCCCATCCTTCAAGTGTTACTTCAAGCATGACTTCTTCCTATTAATCTCTTCCTAATGCCCTGAAGCCAACTGAGGTGTCCTTCTTTTATGCCTCTGCTACACTTGCTCACCTCCCTATGGTCCCACACATAATATTTTCATTGCTTCTTGGTCTGTCTCCTTCGTAGATTATATAAAGTATTTGAAAACAGAAGCTTTCCATCATGGTGCTTGGCAGAGAGCATGCACTCAAGTAATTGTTGAAGGAATGAATGACCATGTGATTTTGCAGTAGTCATTTTGAAGTGGCCTTTTAGAGGTCATCCTAAAATAGCAGAAAAGAGGGATATACACCTTTTTTCTCTGTTGAAGTTATGAAACATATTATTCATTTTGAAAATTATAATCTTGAACATCAGAGTCTTAAAAAGTGATTTGGTTGCACTGTTGAGTTCCACTAGAAGGAATATTTTGATCAGCTGCCTCTAAGAATGTCATGTAAGGATAGAAGGAGATAAATGTCTTTACAAAACACGTTTTAACAAATAATAATACACTCACTAAGTTATCACTTAAGTTATCAATTAGGTGGCTTCATTGATAATGGTATTTATAGGTTAAGGTAGAATAGGAGAGATCAAGTTGTAGCAAATATAGTACATAAATAATATGGGTTATTTTACCTAGATTATTTCTTCACTTTGTTGCTGTTGCTAAGGATGGAAGTAATTTCTCTCAATTCTTCTAAAATATATTATCCACTCACCTCTTCCCTGTTCATTCTTTCATTCATATATTATTCATCCATCCATCCAACCATCCATCCATCCATCCATCCATCCATCCATCCATCCATCTATCTATCCATACAATAAACAATATAAAATTTCTGTTCTGGGAAAGCCTTAAATATCAGAAATAGACTATGATTCTCATTTGATTATAAAGTTAAAAATAGGGAAGCATCTTCCATCACTGGGTAGAATGATGTACATATTTTTAAAAAGTAGATTAGCCATTGTACCATTTCTATTTTCCAGGGCTTCTGTGAGGATTCAAGAGATAAAACACTGGACAGTGTAGCTTGGAGTTCTCGGAAGAAAGATAGCAGTGGAACAAAGAACACAATTAATACTCTCAGTAACTTATAGTTATGACCCTAAAGCAAAAACTAAGCTGATAATTCAAGTCCGGAGTACTGAACTTCTTAATAACATTCCTCCAGAGAGGAAGAAATGGAAGCAAAGTTGTGCCAAAAATGGTTTATTCTAAATAAAAAAAAGAAAATAGTTTTTGACTGTGATAGTCTCTCTCTGTCTGTCCATAAGAATGGGGATGGTTGACCGCTATTGCTTGGCAGCCAGAAATTGAAACAAGCTGCTGAATTTATAAGTTGCTTTTCAAAAAAAGTTTTATAGCCCAGGGAATTGGAGTAGTTTGTCTACTATTCACAGTCACTGTTGGAACTTGCATACTTAGAAATGCTGGGAAAAGATGAGGAAATGAAGTAGTGTTTTAGGCTCAGGTTCAGGAAAGAAATCTACCCAGACTCTGGATGTAATGTCTGATAGGAAACAGTGTATTCCCTTGCTGCTTGTGGAAATGCCACTTGATAATGAGTTTTAACCTAATTTCTTTCCTCATTGCAGCATAGTAATTTAAATCACTGGAGACACATTCTGAAACCTTTTTAAAAAAGCTATTCTCCTGGATTAAACAAAGATAGTTTTCCTAATCCAACTTAATCTTACACGCATCCCATTCTCAGTATATTTTACTTGAGATTACTGTTGTCTTGACTCACAAAATATTAAACCTTAGACCAGTTGTCTTTTAGAGTTTTCCTGACATTCATTCCTGGATATGCTATATAGTCATGAAAATTCTGTTACATATTATTTGCAGACCATTTATATATATTCACCTAGATAGATTTTTATTTTCCCTCAGGTTCCTTTCACGTTAAAATGTGATCAATGAGATTCTTAAGGCAGTTTTTTCCTGACTGAAATTTGCTGAAGTTTCTTTCTTTCTTTCCTTTCCTTTTTCCTTTCCTTCCCTCCCTTTCCCTTTCCATTTCCTTTTTCCTTTTCCTTTTCTCCTTCCTTCCTTCCCCTCCTTCCTTCCTTCATTCCTCTCTCTTTCCCTCCCTCCCTCCCTCCCTCTCTCTCTCTCTCTCTCTCTTTCTTTCTTTCTTTCTTTCTTTCTTTCTTTCTTTCTTTCTTTCTTTCTTTCTTCCCCTCCCTCCCTCCCTCCCTCCCTCCCTCCTTCCATCCATCCATCCATCCATCCATCCATCCATCCATCCTAGGTTTTTTGTTTTTGTTTTTGTTTTTTTGCTTTTCCCAAATAGCAGAAAGAGAGCAGGTTAGAAACACTGAGCATTCATACAGGGGGGAAAAACTAAAACTCTTTATTCCTTCATGTTTTTTTTTATAAGCCATTTTTTAGAATATACAATGAGATTCCCATTTATGTGCAGGCAGCAAGGTCATATTTTGTAAGGAGTCTCCAGTTTTAATTTGGATTCATTCATTTGGAAGGAAGCAGGGGACAAAAAGAGAACAAATGGGGAAATGTCATCGGAACCAGTGGGATCCAATGAAAAATGATTGGATTTGAAGGCAAAGGACAGTTTAGGGCTGATGCTAACTCTTGTTACCTGTATGGGTAGCCAAGTCTCAACCTCTGAGCCTCTTCTTTCTTATCTGTAAAATGCAAGTGGTAATTAAATGGACCAGAGAGACCATAGAAATATTTCTCCATTTGCAGGTAGATAAGATGATGAATCAGATTGCTTTCACATTGATTTACTACCAAGCTAGCAAGAAAAAAAAAGGGAGCAAAAGGATATTGTGAGGATTCACCCTTTTACTTAGGTTAGCAGTGTGAGGGGGCCCCTTCCCTAACGCCTTTTTTTAATTTTTAAACTTGGTTCTCCAACTCCTTCTGGACTATTCCTCAGCCACTTTGCATTTCTTATCTTCTACTCACTGAGTCAATGTTAGAGTTGCCTAGAGTTGCTCCTGCATGATGATCTGGCACAATTTGACAAACTTATGTTCCCATGGCTTCCATTGCTACCTACATCCAGAAGATCCTCAAATTTATCTTCAGTCTATCTCCTGAAACTTGGTGTCTTACTGGACACTTCTACTTGAATATCCCTAGGAAACCTGAATTTATTCAGACCAGACTCAAACACCAATTCATTTCTCCTCAAACATATTCTTCTCTAGTGAATGGAGCCATCAGCTTCCCCATTCTCTGAAGCCACAAGTTTGGAAATTACCCTATATTCCTCACTGCTCTGTCCTGGTTCAGTCTATCTCTGTTTTCACACTAGCTTCTTCAAATTCCTCCCGTAAGCAACTGCAGTAATATTTGTAATACTCAGATTAAATGGTGTGATTTCTTTGTCTGAAATGCTACTATGTCTCTCCACTACCTTAGGGACAAAGTCCAGATTCCAGACCCCTCTGTAGTTGGATTGCTGCCTGCTGTCCTGTCATTGTCACCTGATACTCCCATGTGCAGCAAACGATTCTGTCCACGGCCAGTGAACCCAGTTTCTGGGCCTCAGTATTTTCTTCCTCACTTCTGAGGCTTCTTTCCTCCTATTCCTTCTGCCTTAAATGCCTTTCTGTCTTTTATCCACGTTGGCCAAATTCCTCCTATCTCCAAAACTCACCCCATGGTGTCTTTCTTATTTTCTAGATTCTCTTTGGTTGGAATTTCTATTTTCCTACCGCATTCTTGAAATACTCCTTCAAAGCATTTGCTCTGCTGTCTACCCCCCCCCTTTGTTTTTTTAAGAAAAGCAGACTGCCACATAGAGTACCTCATTTGGATGTGTCTGGAGACTTGGAACCTTGACTACCCTACATTCTCCTACAAATGGACTTTGGAGAGCTTGTTTGGATGTTATGGCATGGGAGTGCATCTACTTGAGGTGACCTTGAGAGATCAGCTGAATCAACCCTGGTGATCAATGTGGTGATAGGTGTCACAGCCAGATCACCTCACATCCTGCCCCACGGTCTTGTAGGTGCTGGCTAATTTTTTTCTCTCTCCCTAGATTCTCAGGGAGTACCTTGACAGCTCATTCATCCCTAATCCTAAACTTATTGCCTGGCATATAGTAGAGCTAAAGAACGCTTTTTACAAAAGAGAATGTGTTTAATAAAATATCATCCTGAGACATGGCTTGCATTGTTGTTTTGCAACTGTGCCATTATTAACATTTCATTTGTGATAAGGTTGTGTACTCAACTACACTGAGAATAACTATGGGTTGTGATTTGTCATATGCCCTCGTCATATGCCAAGCAGGTTCTTGATTTTTCTTTTTGACAGGTGAGCGGATGTTAGGTGACTTAGAAAGAAGCAAATAGACGATATCACAAGCTGGTTTGAAGCTTCAGCAAGCCACTGTCACTATTCTCTCTCCTTGCTGCTTCAGATGAGGCCGCCTTTAAAGGAAAGTCACCTCTATTGATGCTCCAGCTCCTCTACCACTGCAGCTGCAGGAGTAGATGCGGTAATAGATGGAGTAACTGATGGATTAGGACTGTAGACAATAAACAGGTGGAGGAGAAACAGAGCATGCTAGCATAGGCCTTGTTTCCTCCAGCACCGATTATAAAGAAAATATCAGAAGCAGTATCATTTCCAAATAGGTAGTTGAGCATAAGTGAAGAGGAACAGGTCCTCCTGTAGCTCAGTTTGAGCACATTGTGGAGAGGATGTGGTGGTAAGAAAAAAATCTGCCTGTAGGGCTGAGTCTTGCAGGAAGCTGTGTGGGCCATTACCCAGAGCCCAGACAACACAGACAGTTCACATGGTGGGGACTGTTTCCACAGATCTTTTCAAACACAATTAGGTGGATCCGAAATCGAATTTTAAGCTTACACAACACTTTGACATCAGAAACCAATGAATAAATAAAATTATAGAATCAAAATGCAATTCAAAAGGATTCCATGTGATAATGCCTTTTTCAATAAATGCTGCAGAAAGAAAACTGTGATAAACCGTATCATTTCAATTTTCTCCTCAGGGATTTTATATCCATACACTTTTATGTGGAAAAATGTGATTTAAAAAAAGGCTCTGCCGCCATGACTCCTGACTCCCTGATAGGTGTTCGTCATGGGACCACGCATGGAGGGGCTGCAGGGGACCTGTAGGAGGCTGGCTGCATTTCCCAATGACATTTGCTGGAGCTGGAAATGTTCTGCCATTCACTGCTCCCTCAAGGGACTGACAGTTGCCTAAGATTCTCCCTCCAGGGAATGTTTCCTTGGGTGAAGTTATATTTCTAGGAAGGTCAAGTTAAATTACAAAATGCTAGCAGAGATAGCACACTAATCCAAGAGTCATAAAGACCTTAATGCAAGATTTTCTAAAATTTGTATCTTACAGACTTCTCTGTGCAGATTTCTCTTTTTCTTCTCTACAGATTTCTTTGAGAAATAGGTGTAAACAAAGAAGTCTATGGTCAGATAAGCTTTGCAAACAAGGGGTTAAATAGGAACAAATTCTTTTTTACCTTGTTTTCTCCTCCTCTTCCTCTCCTATCTCCACCTTTTACCCTCCCCCCTCCTCCTCTTACTCCTCCTCCTTCTCTTCCCTCTTTTCTTCCTCCTCTTTCTCCTCCTCTCCTTTACCCTCCCCTCCTCTTTTTTTCCTCTTCCTCCTCTTTTACTCTCTCCTCCCTCTCCTCTTTCTCCTCCTCCACCTTTACCTTCCCCTGCTTCTCCTCTTCAACTTTCTCTTCTTCCTCCTATTTTATTCTCTCCTCCTCCTCTTCCTCTTCCTTCTCCACATCTTTCTTCTCCCCCCTCCCCCTCTTCTCCTTCTTCTTCTCCTTCTTCTTCTTCTTCTTCTTCTTCTTCTTCTTCTTCTTCTTCTTCTTCTTCTTCTTCTTCCTCCTCCTCCTCCTCCTCCTCCTCCTCCCCCCCTCCTCCTCCTCCCTCTTCTTCTTCTTCTTCTTCTTCTTCTTCTTCTTCTTCTTCTTCTTCTTCTTCTTCTTCTTCTTCTTCCTCTTCTTTTTAAAGCTATAAATTACCCAAAGTCTTTAGTATGTGTAGAGTAAATCTCCAAGAAAGGAATATAGTCAACAAGATTTCCAAAACTTTCTTGAACTTGAGAAACTTTTTTTTTATTTGTTTGTTCAGAGAATCAGTTTGGGAAATTCTGTCTTTGTAACAATTAGGTTGTCACACTTGGAATCCAAGACAGGAGATGTGGGAAATGAAGGCTCTTATGTCAAGTGAGGTGGAGGCTCCATGTATGGTAGCTGCAGAGGGTAAACCTGAGTGTGTCTGCAACAAGGAGACCCTGGGCATTTGTTAGGGCACAGAGGAGGGTTTCGAGGGCTAAGAAGGCAAGTTTTGCTTTGTTTCCAATTTTACCTTCTAAGGAAGGCTAAAGGGAGGGGCAGATTGGAGGAAATAGGAGTTACATGTTGGTTCTGGACTTCAGTTTAGGTCTGCTTTTGATGTCAACTCAGTAAATGCATGAAAATCTGATCTAAGATGACCTGCTTCTAGATGAATTTGGATCTCCAAATCAACTGGTCCTCTTGGACAGGTGATTGGTTTGGAGCTTCTTGAGAATTTTTAGGCCCAGGGTGTCCTCATCCAGTTCTTCTGGAGTGGCTTTGGGTTCCTAATGTCACCTCCAGAATTATAGGTTGGGGAGAAAACAGGCAGGCAGCACAACATGATGAAAAGATCATGTGTTCAGGCTTTAGAAAGGACAGGTTCTGAAATCTGGACTCATGGTTAGCCTGAACTCTGCTGCTTACCCAGGAGATGGCTTTGAAAAATTCTTTTAACTCTCTTACCTCAGTTCTTTTCTTTGGTGAAATATAAATATGTAAGCTTAGGTCTCAATGGTTTCATCTGTCAGATAAAAACACTATGCTAGATGACCTGCAAAATGATTTCAAGTTCTAATGTCTTGAGTTAGGGTTTGTATATTTATATATGTCAAATGTATGTATACATGTACATATGTGTATATGTGTGCATATGTGTATATACATACATAAGAACAAATAGTTCAATTTTTTAGTAATGAAGAAATGATAATGTAATTTCTTTTCTCTATTGAATATATTTTCTTCTGCTTACATCTCAGATATATTTTGAATGACTATAACAAAAACATAGAGTCTCAGAAATAAAGCACAAAACGTTTAGGATTTAAATATATTAACTTTAAGTTTATTCTTTAAAGAACTGATATTTAGCCCAACAATGAAATTCTGAGTTATGATTCCTAAGGTTCCTGATCAAAAATGCTTAATTTTTAAAGATTAGTTGCTCTTCTGACCATGAATACTTATTCATAATGACTGTGTGTCTCAGCATACTGATTTTTGTGTTTGTGTGATAATACTTTTTCAGGGCTCCAATTATTCACAAATGCTGTCTCACTCATATACAGTTAAACTTTTGTAATGAAGAAGGGACTGTTCAGCTGTTCCTATTTTACTAGATGTGGAAGCAGGGACATGTAGCATGCATAACTGAACTTAGAGATAGGACTTGGAATTAAGCCAAATTGAGTTCTAGCCTCCTAATAGTTGGTCAGCGCACAAATTAAGACTTAATGCTCTATTGGGGTGCCTGGGTGGCTCAGTGATTAGGCCTCTGCCTTCAGCTCAGGTCATGATCCCGGAGTCCCAGGATCAAGCCCCGCGTCAGCCTGCCAGCTCGGCGGGAAGCCTGCTTCTCCCTCTCTCACTCCCCCTGCTTGTGTTCCCTCTCTGGCTGTGTTTCTCTTTGTCAAATAAATAAAATATTAAAAAAAAAGACTTAGTGCTCTATATAATAATGAAGATTATCATAATAATGCTTGAGTTTCTTGTTTTCAGTAACTCAACTTGCTCACTCCAAGCCCCTTTCCTCTATAAAAAAAGTCTGAAGATAAGAGCCAAGTTTAGGATTCAAGCTGACCCTCCACTCCCTTTATTCCCTATCACTGAACACTTTTGTGCATGTCTTAGAAATTGCCATTGAATTCCTTCCTTCCTCTCAGTGCTATGTTTCTAGTCATTGTTTTTATCACACTCTGTATGGATTGTAGAAACAGTTTCCTGGGCTTCCTCTCTGCTTTCAGCTTCATTCCTTTCCGTCCACCCTGCACACCATCTCCAAGATAATATTCCAAAGACACCTCTTTAATTTTGCCACTCCCATCAGGAAACTACAGCCAGGTCTCTCTGTCTAATTGTTGAGGCTTTCTACATTTGGAGCCTGTTTTAGTCAGCATGGGTTCCCACAGCAAAATACCGTAAGCCGGGAAGCTTAAACAACAGAGCTTCTGTTCAGACTTGTGGAGGCTGGAAGTCCAAGATGAATGTTCCAGGAATAGAGTTTTTTTCCGAGGTCTCTTCGGTTGGCTTAGAGGTGATACTCTTTCTCTGAGTGCTCACATGACCTCTTTGTGTTCATGTGGGCAGAGAATGAGCTCTCTGTGTCTCTTCTTTATTAAGGTACTAATCCTATCAGACCAGAGTCACACCATCTTGACCTCATTTGATGTTAACTAACTCCCAAAGACTCCATCTCCAAATACCATTACACTGGGATTAGGGCTCCAACATATGCATTTTGGGGGGATGCCAAAACTCAGTCCTTGGTAGGGCTTCCTCAATCTCTTCAGCCTCACTTCTGCTTCTCCTAAGGTATACCCTCACCTCAGGAGGGGTACACTTCCAGCACCTAGTGCTTTTATTTGGATGCTCCTGTGTCTACTGCCCTCCAGTCCTCTCCCTCCCCCACTCCCTCCTACTTGTCTCATCCAGAAGACTTTCTTCTTCCCTTGCACTTTCTCAGATTGTACACATTCTTCAAAGTCTACCTCAAATCACACCTGCTCCAAGAACACTTTGTAATCTTCTACAATATTCTTTTTCTCTGAACTTTTATATTCACACCATAATTTAGCACTTAGTCATTCTCTAATTCTTTTATAATAGTAGTGAAATATCTTATTGGGATTAATACTGTATAGGGTACTTACATATCTATAATTTTATGTGATTCTCTCAAAAACCCAGGGAGATAGAAATTATTGTAATTTCCATTTTTATATGCAAGAGGATTGAGGTTCAGTGAGGTTAAATTGCTTACCATTGGTTAGAAAGCCAGTAAGTCAGGAGTGCAATGCTGTTTTGTGACTCTGGAGATTCATGGTCTATCTATCTACTCATTCATTACTTCAGTTTATGAATCTTTACTTGAGTTTCTTCTTTCTCATTCATTCTAACTTAGGTTATCTTGTTGTGCTTATGAATATCTACAGGCTGAATTTTTCTCTTTTTCAGGGGGGAAAGTGAATTTCTATGAAAGATAGCAGAGTTAATTTCAATTGAGATTTTTTTCCACTAAATCATAAACTAAGTATTTCTGTGATAACTAGTAGTCTCTCCATTTAATAAATGAAGAAATGGACAGAAAGAGGACTTAATATCTGTATATGCCTGTTGTATTAAGCAATTCCTCATTATTTTTTCCAAGTAAGAAGTGTTAATGAGAGGCTCTTGGCTAAGACAACACATATATTTAACAAAACAATATATCATTTTTGTTTTGTTTTAATTGCAACGTGTAGATCTAACTTCTCCAGTGTGTGAGCTTAGAATATTTTGGCCTCCCACACAGAAGATGAACTCTGAGGTTATAGCCATTAGGTGGGGTGAAGGGATGTGAAATAATTTAATAGTGGAAGCCCACCAATTACACCTGACCCCGATCCGTCCAGACATTAGTGCAAAGAAACCACTTACGAATTCCTTTAGAGTGATACCAAATCAGAAACATTTAACGTGCACTGAAAAAGGCAAGTTAAGAGTCGAGTTCAGACAAGCAGAGGTGTGATATCTGCAACCGGAGCCAAGTTAGAAAAGGGTTAGTCCTTTCAATGGCCAAATTAAACAAGACACAATTGAGGGTAACTCATCCCTCTGGGCACTTGTAAACCTGCACGTGGGAACTTTTGAAAATGAAGTTAGAGCTGATTGTGTCTTATTTTGCTTGGCCATTGAATGGGCTAACCTTTTAGGAATTTGGCTCTGGCTGGAGATATCACACTTTTATGTGTCTGACCTCCTCCCTCAGCTCCTTTTTTTGGTGTGTATGTATAGAGTTTTAAAAATCAGATATGGTGTTAGATTATTAAGTTTAATAAGAATATAAGATAAAAGCCAAATATGGAAAAGAACAGAATATCCTGAAATAACAATGTAATTAGACTACCAAGGACATCTTTCTTTTTCTTTCTTTCTTTCTTTCTTTCTTTCTTTCTTTCTTTCTTTCTTTCTTTCTTTCTTT